>ML344539.1:0-37599 GCA_005239505.1 Nicotiana paniculata | reverse complement strand
AGACAGAAATAGGTCAGGATAGTTGGAACTCCCAAAGTATAAAGAGAAGTATTTTTATTTTTAGTTATTTTTTTTAAAACGAAAAGAAATTCTTGTAGAATATTGATAAACTACTATTATGCAATTATTTTAGAATTTTCTTAGAAGCTTTATGTTTTCTATGCATTTAGAACCTTTGCTCATAATGTATATATTATTAAAATTTTGTCCATGTCGTTGAGACTCACTGAGTACAATGGATGGTACTGACGTTCTCTTTTGGGAACCTACGTTGGTCTGCGGTACAACGTAGGAACCGATTTTGCAGGCGAACAGGCTACGGGTTAGGACTTCCATCTCTTCCAGTGCTATCGGTGAGCTCCACTTTTGTTCGTGGAGTATTCCTTAAATTCATATTTATCTAGCTATTTCTTTGTTTACTTAGAGAACTGGCCAGGAAATTTCATGTCCTGAGCAGTGCGTCAGTTTATCAGTAGAGGCTTCATAGACATAGTCGTGGGGTTAAAAATTCAGATGCTTTTGATAATAACTTAGTAGTATTTCATTATTTTCTACGAATAAAGTTTTGGAGTTGGTTTCTTCAGATATTTAAATTAATTAAAAGTATTTTTTTATAGTATTGCCTTACTGCATATAAAGTTTGAGGTTATAATAGATTTGATAAGCGCAGATGGTTCGCTCGGTCATGTTTAGTGATCGGGTGCTGGTCCGAATTTTTTAGAAAATGGGTCGTGACAAAATTGGTATCAGAGCCTCAGGTTTATGTAGTCCTAGGGGTCTATTGAAGCCGTGTTAGTAGAGTCTTGTTTATGGGTATGAAGCGCGCCATACTTATAAACAGGAGGCTACAAGCATTTAGGAAAAGTCTCATTTTTTTTCATACTTTAGATCGTGCAGTAGATCCTACCTCTAAGAAATTATCTAATGTATTCATTTCTCCAAAACTCGCAGAAATGGCTCGTACTCGCAACTCTGACACCGACACTCAGGATGTTGCTCAAGAAACTATTGCTACTATTGTGGCTCAAGGCAGAACAAAAAGGACTTCAACTCAGAAAACGAAGGGTAAATCCACGAATAGGGTTCAAGTACCCCGGGTTGAACAGGAAGAAGGGGTGGAGCATGATGATCCAGTGCCTCAGGATCCAGTGCGACCCCCAACAGTAGCTCCGGCTCAGACAACTATATCTCCAGAGGTGGGTCAGATGTTTAATGCAGTCAACAGCGCTATGGAAATGTTTAAAGCCTTCATGGAAAACCAGAACGAGAGAAGAGATGAGATTCCACCTAAATCAAATAGACAAAACAATTCTGAGTCCTCAAGAGTGAATGAATTTTTGAAGTTGAGTCCTCCAGTGTTCCATGGTTCTACAGCTGATGAAGATCCAATGTTGTGGTTGGAGGGTGTCAAGAAAGCCCTTCGAGCGATGAAAGCATTTGATGATGAAGTTGTGGAGCTGGCTGCTTACCAGCTTAGAGATATGACTGGTGTTTGGTTTGAGATGTGGGAAAAGGAAAGAGATAAAGATGATGGTCTACCTACTTGGGAAGAATTTGAAGAGGCCTTCATGGTTAACTTTATCCCGAAAGAGGATAGGGAAGCTAAGGCTACAGAGTTCGAACAGCTCAAGCAAGGGAATAAAAGTGTGCAAGAGTACTACATGGAATTCATAAGGTTGGATAAGCATGCTCCTCACATGGTTCATACAGAAAAAGTAAAGATTTGCAGGTTTGTTGGCGGTTTGGGTTATCACATTAAGGATACGACATCAGCTGCAGCGGTAGGGATGACAACCTTCTAATCGATTGTGGGGTTCGCCAAGCATTTAGAAAAAGACAGACAACAAAGGAGAGAAGAAAAAGAGCATAACAAGAAAGATCGGATAGCGGGCAGGTTTAATGCTACATCCAGCAGAGGTGGAAGGGATTCCTCTAATAAGGGGTCATTAGCACAAGCTCAGCTCAGTCATCAGTCAGGTGGTGGGTCTTCCTTCATACGTACTCCGAGTTATGGAAACCAGTCACGCCAAAATCAGAATATTAAGACATCATCCTCACATAGCCAGAGTCATGCTGAGCAACATTCAAACCAACAAGGTCTTTGTGGAACTTGTAAGCGGCAACATTCAGGTCAGTGCAAGTTCGAGTTTCATGGTTGCTATCATTGTGGAGACATTGGTCATATAAAGGCCAACTGCCCAAAGTTGCGACGTAATTTCAGTGGTGGATCAAATCGTCCTTCTAGTTCCTCATCTACTGCAGTTGCACCACCTCAGGCTCGTGGTTCTCATAATCAGACCGGGCATGGGGCAGGCAGAGGTCCAGATCGAGTTACTCAGGGAGGGGGGCAACCCCGTTTGTTTGCTACACTTGATCGTCAGAGTGCAAAGGCATCTGCAGAAGTTATTACATGTATACTTTTAGTTTTCTCACATAATGCTTATGCAATAATGGATCCAGGTTCAACATTTTCATATGTGACTTCATACTTTGCAATTAACCTCGGGCTAGAACCTGAACAACTTAGTGAGCCATTTCTAGTATCTACTCTAGTTGGAGAGTCAGTGAAAGTTACAAGAGTCTATAGAGGTTGTATAGTTTCAGTCCAAGGTCGCAACACCAAAGCCGATCTCATAGAGTTAGAAATGGTGTATTTCGATGTGATCATGGGTATGGATTGGTTGTCTTCCTGATATGCCATGTTAGATTGTCATTCCAAGATAGTCAGGTTCCAATTTCCAAATGAAGAAGTCTTAGAGTGGAAGGGTAGCTCAACATCACTTGTAGGTAAGTTTATTTCTTACCTTAAGGCACAATGAATGATCGGTAAGGGGTGTCTCGCCTATTTGGCTCACATCATTAATCCAGAATCAGAACCACCAGCTCTTCAGTTAGTGCCAATTGTTAGAGAATTTCTAGAAGTTTTCCCAGATGACCTTCCTGTACTTCCTCCTGAAATAATCATAGACTTTGGCATTGATCTCATGCCAGGAACTCAACCCATATCTATACATCCTTATAGGATGGCTCCAGCAGAACTTAATGAGTTGAGAGAACAGTTGAAAGACCTTCTTGACAAGGTCTTCATCAGGCCGAATGTTTCACCGTGGGGTGCCCCGGTCCTGTTTGTCAAGAAGAAGGATGGGTCTCTTAGAATGTGCGTCGACTATCGGCAGTTGAATAAAGTTACCACTAAGAACAAGTACCCACTACCAAGAATTGATGATTTATTTGACCAACTTCAGGGTGCAAATTACTTTTCAAAGATAGACTTGAGGTCGGGGTACCATAAATTGAGAATCAGAAAAGAATATATATCTAAAACAGCCTTTAGAACTCGCAATGGGCACTATGAATTTCTAGTAATGTCCTTAGGGTTGACAAATGCTCCAGCTGCATTCAGGACCTCATGAACAGAGTTTTCAAGCCATTCCTTGATACTTTTATTATCGTGTTTATAGACGATATTTTGGTATACTCTAAGAGCAAGGAAGATCATGTAGAACACCTCAGAATAGCCTTGCAGACCTTGAAGGAGAATGAGTTTTATGCCAAATTTTCAAAATGTGAGTTCTGGTTGCAGTCAGTATCATTCTTAGGTCACTTGGTATCTAGTGAAGGCATAAAAGTAGACCCTCAGAAGACAGAGGCAGTCAAGAACTGGCCTAGGCCGACAACGCCAACCGAAATCAGGAGTTTCTTAGGGTTAGCTGGCTACAATAGAAGGTTTGTAGAGGGGTTTTCCTCACTTGCAGCTCCATTAACTAAGTTGACTCAGAAAGCAGTTAAGTTTCAGTGGTCAGACACTTGTGAGCAGAGTTTTCAAGAGTTAAAGAAAAGGTTGACCACTGCACTTGTGTTAACCTTGCCGACAAGTTCGGGTGGGTTCACAGTGTATTGTGATGCCTATAGAGTGGGTCTTGGTTGTGTTCTTATGCAAAATGGAAAAGTTATTGCCTATGCTTCCAGACAGTTAAAGAATCATGAAAAGAACTACCCCACCCACGACTTGGAGCTTGCAGCAGTGGTGTTTGCATTAAAAATATGGCGACACTACCTTTGTGGAGAGCATTCTGAAGTGTTTACAGATCACAAAATCCTCCAGTACATTTTCAAGCAAAAAGAATTAAATTTGAGACAGAGAAGGTGGCTCGAGCTATTGAAGGATTATGACATCAATATACTTTATCACCCGGGCAAAGCTAACGTGGTAGCAGATGCACTCAGTAGGAAGTCAATGGGTGTCTTGGCCCATTTTGCAGTACAAAGGCGAACGTTGGGTAGAGAAATTCAAAAGCTGGCAAATGATGGGATTAGACTGGATGAGACCGAAGAAGGGGGTATAACTGCTTATGCCTTAGCAAGACGAAGATCCGTACTTAGTGAAGTTAAAAGAAGGAGTCAGAAACAAATTTATCACTGCTTTCACTCTAGGAAGTGAGGGAGTTTTGAAGTTGAATGATCGTTTATGTGTGCCTGATGTAGATAGTCTTAGGAAGGCCGTAATGGAAGAAGCTCACAGTTCGGGGTACTCTATCCACCCAGGTGCTACCAAAATGTATCAAGATTTGAAAGAGTTTTATTGGTGGAAATTCATGAAGAAGCAAGTAGTAGATCATGTGGCTAAATGTTTGAATTGCCAGCAAGTCAAAGCCGAGCATCAGAGGCCTGGTGGCCTAGCTCAAGATATAGAGATACCACAGTGGAAGTGGGAGATGATTAATATGGATTTCGTAGTAGGTCTACCTCGCACATACCGTAAGCATGATTCAATTTGGGTTATTGTAGACCGACTGACAAAATCCGCGCATTTCCTACCAGTAAAGACGACAGATTCTGCAGAGTAGTATGCGCAGTTCTACATTAAAGAAATAGTCAGATTGCATGGTACTCCAGTTTCAATCATATCTGACAGAGGCCTTCAGTTCACGGCGCATTTTTGGCAAGAATTTCAGAAAAGATTAGGTACCAAGGTCAATTTGAGCACTGCTTTCCATCCACAGACTGATGGCTAGGCAGAAAGGACCATTCAGACTCTCGAAGATATGTTGCGAGCATGTGTTATAGATTTTAGAGGTAATTGGGATGATCACTTGTCACTTATAGAATTTTCTTACAATAACAACTATCAGGCTAGCATCGGTATGGATCCTTATGAAGCGTTGTATGGGCGAAGATATAGGTCTCCAGTGGGTTGGTTTGAACCAACAGAGGTGCCGTTGATTGGCTCAGAGTTTGTTTGTGAGGCCTTAGAAAAAGTTCAGCTAATCAAAGAAAGACTGAAAGCGGCTCAGAGTCGTCAAAAGTCCTATTCTGACAAGAGGCATCGTGACTTAGAGTTCATGGTTGGTGACAAGGTGTTTTTGAAAGTGTCACCAATGAAAGGATTTATGAGGTTTGGCAAGAAGGGGAAACTTAGTCCTAGATTTATCGGACCTTATGAAAATCTAGAAAAGAAAGGAAATGTGGCTTATGAGCTAGCGCTGCCCTTTGAGTTTTCCTCTGTTCATCCCGTCTTTCATGTGTCTATGCTTAGAAAGTACATTTATGATGATTCGCATATAATTCCTGCCGATACCGTAGAAATTAAAGAAGGCTTGACTTATGAAGAACTACCTATAGAAATTCTCGATAGGCAAGTAAGAAAGTTGAGAACAAAAGATATAGCATCGGTAAAAGTTTTGTGGAGTAATCATGATTCAAAAGAGGCTATGTGGGAAGTCGAGGAAGATATGAGGAAGAAATATCCATATTTATTTGAAGAAAAAGGTATGTGAACCTAGGTTTCATTTGACATATATTTTATTTACTAAATACAAGTTAGCGTGTGTTTATGTCCTTGCTAGATTATACTTAGTTGTTGAAGTAATTTAGTTTTGTCAGAGTATATTTAGTTACTTAACAATTTAGTGTCATGCCAGAGTATATTTAACTCGTTAAAGTGATTTACTTTTGCTAAAGTGTTGTGCTTTAGATTCTTATTGGTTATTGTGGTACCTCCTTGCCAGAGTGTGAGTAATTAATTAATGAGCTGTGTATGGTGCCTATGAATGACATGTTATGGTATATTTGGTTGTTGTTGGTGTAGTTGTGGTATTTTTGACAGGGATATTTTTTTGATAGTCCAATTTACAAGGGAAACTCTGCCGAAATTTTTGAAAATTTAGGGAGTTAGCCAAAATTTTGAGTCCCTTGGAAGAGTGAATAGTGCTAAGAAAACTTAAGAGATTCAAGGACCTAAGGAATGATTGCTAGCTTAAGAATAAGGTCCTAGCAACATTCGAGGACGAATGTTTTTAAGGAGGGAAGATTGTAACACTCCTCAAATCTATAAAAGTTCCAAGACACGCTAAATATAGAATTTAATATTTTTTTTAATCTTAAATTATACTCGTATCACGGATTTAAACCCTTGTGATTGACTTTTGAGCTACTTCTCTATTTATAAATAGTTGAATATACAATTAGGAGAATATTATTAATTTTAATATTATTAATTATTAAAAGTGGGTATCATTAATTATTAGTTAAGTAATAAAAACACAAAAAAAACAAATAACAAAAAATTGGAGAACAAGCCTAAGCCCATAAAAGGGCTGTTGAAAGAAAATGGCTTAAGGTTTTAAAACCTTGCCTTGATATCAAAAAGGTCCAAAGAAAAGAAGAAGAAAAAAAGAGGCAACATATTATTAAAGAACAAGAAAGAGCACTGCTCAGCAAATGCAGGCAAGGAAAAAGAAAAAAGAGAAAATCCTAGGATTTTTTTTACAAATCACTAATTCTTGAACCCTGGTATATAAATTCTCTATTGTCATTTATCCTAAAGTAGTAATAGGTATAGTAATTCCCTTCTTTCCCTCTATCAACAATAGATTTCATGTTTATGGGTGAAACTTTAAAATTGATTAAAATCTCTGGTTATTGTAGAATTGATTGTTTGACTGGTGCCAATTGGACTGAGGCCTATGTATTGGCTCGAGAAGTTTTGAGGTGAGTTGATATAACTCTTTACTAAAGTTGTTTAACTCATAAAAGCACGCATACAAAGTGTTTGATGAATTGTTTAAAAGAATTTAGATGTACTTAATTGGGGCAAGTAAGTACCTACTAGCTTCGAATTATTTTCTAGCTAAAGTTTAGATGATTATTTTGATATATGTGCATAAATTTTCATATTTTTGTGTTATTCTTATATGCCATTTTCATGTTAAAAATTCATGAAAAAGCAAGAATATTTAGAAATAATTTTGAATGTTTATTTCATTCTTATGCCATACCTTACATTTAAGAATTCTAGAATAAGTATGTTTGAAAGATTTAGACTTGAAAAGTCACAAGAAGAAGTTTTAGAAAGAAAAGATTTTTGAGAGTATCCTTTATTCTGAGAAGGGGTCATCGTCCAGGCCGAGGGTCTTGACCAAGACGTTGACTTCCTGAAACTACTTGTGCCAAAGTAGGGAGCATATGAGTCGAGGGTCTCGTTACTGAGAATTCACTTAGCCAGGCTAAGGTATGATACATGAGCGCTGAGAACCATGAAGCGAGTGGCACCTCGTGGATTGGGCCTATTCGGTCAGGTTGGGATCGAACCCGTGCCGATCACACGATGACTAAGACAGAAATAGGTCAGGATAGTTGGAAATCCCAAAGTATAAAGAGAAGTATTTTTTTTTTTAAAAACGAAAAGAAATTCTTATAGAATATTCATAAACTACTATTATGCAATTATTTTAGAATTTTCTTAGAAGCTTTATGTTTTCTATGCATTTAGAACCTTTGCTCATAATGTATATATTATTAAAGTTTCGTCCATGTCGTTGAGACTCACTGAGTACAATGGATGGTACTGACGTTCTCTTTTGGGAACCTACGTTTGTTTGCGGTACAACGTAGGAACCGATTTTTCAGGCGAACAGGCTACGGGTTAGGACTTCCATCTCTTCCAGTGCTATCGGTGAGTTCCACTTTTGTTCGTGGAGTATTCCTTAAATTCATATTTATCTAGCTATTTCTTTGTTTACTTAGAGAACTGGCCAGGAAATTTCATGTCCTGAGCAGTGCGTTAGTTTATTAGTAGAGGCTTCATAGACATAGTCGTAGGGTTAAAAATTCAGATGTTTTTGAAAATAACTTAGTAGTATTTCATTATTTTCTACGAATAAAGTTTTGGAGTTGGTTTCTTTTAGATATTTAAATTAATTAAAAGTATTTTTTTATAGTATTGCCTTACTGCATATAAAGTTTGAGGTTATAATAGATTTGATAAGAGCATATGGTTCGCTCGGTCATGTTTAGTGATCGGGTGTCGGTCCGGCTTGTTTAGAAAGTGGGTCGTGTCACTTGCAGCTAGTATATTTGCTTTGTCTATGTGACCTCTCTTTCCCTTCTATGTTTAGCATGCCTACTTGTCTATGTGATTCCCATTTCCCTTTAGTCTAACATGTCTATTGCTTTTCCTTATATGTTTCCATCATGAATCTTCCTGACTCCCAACACTATATAAAAATGACCCTGGGGCTGGATAGTGAAATGGGTGGGGTTATGCATGCTTAGTATAATTACGGGTAGAAACCATGCTATATGATTTATTTTATATATGTGTGCAATAGTCACCATGCTTAGGAATACATGCCATGCATGAATTAGAGAACATGTTTTAGGCCCGTTTATCTCAGCATCTTTTCCATACTCATGCCTCACTTAGAAATCCTGTTCGTAGTTAAATAACTATAAAAATGGTTGTTATGTTACTGCCTATGCATTGTCGCAATTACTACATCTAGAAATCTTATCTTAGGTTAAATAATAGAATCAATTATCGATATTTGCATTAGAAATCATGTGCTAGGTTTAGCAACACAACTATGCTTATGTATTTCCTGCTTCGAGTCAAAAGGATGTGCTAATAAGTAAATTTTGCCCTAAAAAATAATAATAGATTCTGATTTCTGAAAATGTTTTGTGCATTTAGAAAACATGCGTAGGTTTGCATCATTCTACACCTTGTATACATTTAGATATCCTTTTTGTAGGACACTGCATTCACATTAGTTTAAATACTCACCCCTTTATCACGACTAAGGTTAAAACAGACTCATCATTGTCTAACTACTATTTCCAGAGCTAAAATAGTGTAACTGGAGCGGTTTAATACGCCTAGACAAGCTTTAGGTATTAAACTTATTAAAAATGCAAAAGATGTCTCTTTGTATTGTTTGGCTAATTACATATCAGAATTCATAGTCTAAAACTGGTAAAAAGACCTCTCCTGAAACTCATTAATCAGACTGCCCCATTACTGTTTTCTCACTTAGACATCATTCTATAAGTCATGAAGTTAAAGACTTTACTTGTGTTTTAGTCGTTCTATTTATGTGTATAATTTGGGAGGAATATCTGAGCCTCATATATGCCTCTATATGTTTCCCTGTATTTGCAGTCATAATTGTTTTATTTGTCGTTCAAAATTTTGCCCTTTAAACCTAGGGGTTCAGCCTAGTACTCACCCTCTAGGAATCGTAGTCCCAACCTCCTCCAGGACTGATAAGATGGGACGGATAATAACACGAAACAGAATCCGTGACTAACATACGCTTTAATTACCTTCACGGGGTGGGAAGGGTAGAATATGGATATGATGACCGACGCACTATACCACGTGTAGCCCCTCTTCGAGGAGTGATTACCGGGTATTGTATTGATGTGATCCACATTATTATAAACCTAGGACACCTTTATATGCTTAGCTCGTAATCTTTTTCAAAAGTCTAACCTCCTTTGCTATATTTTCAAACATATGCATGTTTAAGACTTAAATCCCCTCTTATTTGAGCCTTTACCTGTTATTTGCTATCTGTACAAATTCACGAAACCATTTGGCCGGGACCCAAGTTGTGGATCCTGAGGGATGTATAACACCTTCCCCTTGGGATAACTTCAAGCCCTTCCCCAATCTCTGGTAATGCAAACTAGTTCATGAGTTAATTACTCAAGGTGCCTTAACCCACCATATAATCGTTAGGTGGCGACTCTTCCTTTAAACTTCTTCCTTCAAAAGGAGTTTGTCCAAAATGTCAAGAACCCGATCTCCGCACCTAATTTTTTGGGGGCGAGGAAAGAAAAAAGGGTGCGCGACAATAACTGGACAGTAGCAGCGGAGACAACACCAAAATTGGTAGCACCATCAAAAATTTCTGTAGTAATATTACTTGTCATAGTTTCTTAGATTGTAGGGAAATGACACCGGAAAATAACAATAATACTGCAATAAATAATTTGTAAGCGGACATATGAATTGGCTTGAGTCGTGTTGGGCACTGTCCTAAGAAACTATTGCAGCAATGTGAAATGTTTCCCCAAGATTAAGCAAATTCATCTCTATTTATTTAGAGGATACAAGATCAGTAATATTAAATAACAAATCCTGCAAGTTCATAAAATTGGAGAGAATAATTAATAATAATAGCTAATGATTGTAGGAAGAAAGTAATGATTAGCAAGATGAATTCTTGGTTGAGAATTGCATTAATATGATGGCTAATGACCATCCTATTTATAGCATGAAAATGAGTTTAGTTTCATGACAAGTGTCTTACTTACTTTTCAATTTTCTTCCATGCATGATGACAACACATCTTATGTAAAATGACACTTGGCTTAGCAAAGCCACTTGTGAAACAATCTTTTAAACAAATGCCACATGTAAAAACTCTTGTCATGTATCAATTATCTAAGAGTATTTGACCACAGGCTTTATGCAAGAAGCCACTTAAAAAGAGATAGGATACTTGTAAAATTAAAAGAACACATGACTATTTAAAATTTTAAAAATACTCCCACGTAATTTACATGACATTTTTTGCGTTTTGAAACATTGCAAATGTACAATGTCATTTCGCTTTTATACAACCTAAACATTTCTATCAGATCGCCTTTTCAAGGAAAAATTAATAATTATATTTTTCACTACATTAATATTTATGTTAAGTTAAATCTTAAATTTTGTTTTCGGTCCACTAAAATAAAGGATGAGGGAATAATAATAATAATTATAATAATAATAATAATAATAGTAATAGAATACTCCCTATGTTTCATTTTATGAGATACTATTTAAATTGGCTCGATTTTTTTTAAACGTATAATATTAAATATAATAATAATATTTTTATGATTATAAAATAAAGTTTAAAGTTAAATTATTTTTAAAGTATTCGTTTGGAACAAATTAAAAAGGTCGGGTGTCACAGTCACTTAATTGAAAACAAAAGAGTGTAAGAAGAAGAAAAAAAGAGTAAGCCAGTCTGAAGGGCGATTCGAACACGTCAAGCGCCAGGAGAAAGAAATGGTGGTGACTCAACTCATATTTGCGTGCTGTGACGTAGGCGATCGAATTGTAGCCATTGACGAACCTACGCGCCTTGTCCATCCACCACTGAAAAAATTACGCAGTCATTTTCAAATTGAGATCCTTCACCTTAATTACCCATTATTCCCATTCCACCACTCAACAACAGACGGATAGATGCAAATTCCGATCCCTTCATTTATCTATTGCATATATGATAAGGAGCTAGCACAATCAGTGGCCGAGCCAGGTTTTCCGTAAGTGTAAAGAATGTTTATTCTATAAAGAAGAAAGAATTTCTTTGTATTGCATCATTTTACTATCAAAATGACTATCATGTCGCGTGGCATTAACTTTATGTCTCTTGACTATGTTTACAAATGAATAGGACTATGCCTAGGTCTCAAAAGTAAAAAAGAGGAATAATCCCTTTACCCCGCATCGATTCTTTTGCATTGAAGGTTAATTACAAATAACTACATGGAATCCTACCATTTTTGTTGTCTAATCTTCTGTATCTTTGTGAAGGATTGACGTATAGACTGCCTAATCTCTCTACTGTTCCTTCACTTATTTCTGAATGCTATATTTCCCAGCTAGCACCAAAATGTTAAGTGTCTCCTTGAAGATGTGAGACTGCTTCAATTTGGTGTTTCTTTTCCATCATCATACTCCATCTGTGCTTCTCCATTAATGAGATGGTTGAATTATTTTCTCATAAATTTCATGGAGATTGGCTATCATCATCCCAATTCCGTTCTTGTCTCACATTATATCTGTTCAAGACTGGTAGTGATGCAGTTGAAGCTATTCTGAATGATCTTGCACCACCAACCACCGTTTGATCCTGCATCCTCCTAACATCTTTGCACACATTATCCAATATGGAGAGGAAGTCTCGCACGATCACGAATATTCTCAGGGGATGAGCTTCCTCTTTTGCAGCATCACCATGAAAATATTCCGTTACCTGTTTGACCATGGATAAGGCCTTTCTTTCTTCTGCTCTGATCCTCACTATTCCATCTTCTGCCTCCTTAAGAAACACTTTCATCGATTCGAAAAAGTTACCTTGCGTACCTTCCTTTTCATACTGCAAAACTGATCTTGCTTTATCAAGTCCCACTTCAAGCTTCAAGACATAGCTGCCCAAGACATCTGAGTCCATTGCTGCTGCTTTTTTGACATGACCAAGTTCTCTGCTTAATCCAGCAACAACCTGCAAACCTTGCTTCCTGAAATCCTCCTCCTTGAATTTGATGTTTGCATTATTAGAAAGATTATCGCCTGGGGGTTCAGAACCCAACCCTTCCGACCTGATAATCTCCTGCACCACAAAGTGCAGCAAGCTTGTCTTCCCGTCTGTTCCTTTTATATCTACTAATTTCAAAAGAGTGTCAAGTTTGAAAGATCTGGCATCACCACGATTAGTTCCAACATTCATGCGGTTTCCTGTCCTTAGAACAGCTTCAAGGAGTTTGAGGAATAGTCTACTATTCTTCAATTCTTCACTGGCTACCTGTCCATATGATGTGCAATGCACCAGGGTTATTCTGATTCTTTTAAATTATTGGAAGAAAGGTCTAAATCCAAGTATATTAGCAAAAAACATTTAGCCTAGATAAGGCCTTTTAGGTAATTAGAACAGCATTCCTATGAAAGTGGCTCAAGTTTACCGGTGGAATAATTTGTTGTAGTCAAGATTCTTAGAAAGGTAATCCATGCTAATAAGGTAATTGAAGGCATTAAATTCAACTCTAAATTCAGGCACAAAGAACATTAATGTAAAAGTTTTAGTGCAGTTAAGACCCAAGGGGCGTCAATATATACTCCCTCCATTTCAAAAAGGTTGTCCTTGGCACAAGGGAAGACTTTTGAGATATGGTCTTAAATAAGCTATAACATTTGTGTGTCTTTAGAACTTTTGAAACTTGTCATAACATTTGTGTGGTTATAAATGCTTTCTATTAAGTAAATATTGAAAGGTACCAATCTTTTTAAAACGGACTAATAAGGAAATAGTGTCAATCTTTTTGAAACAGAAGGAGTAACATATTTATGTCATATCATCCTGAGAAATCAGTCATTGAGTTCAGTAATACTTGTGTAAAGAAGGGTTAAAATGAGATAATAAAAGGGTACAGATTCATCTGATCAACTCTTGAGAAATCGTAGTCTGAATTAGTCTATTTTAATGTACATTGGTGGAAGAATTCGCTGTCCCATAATACTTATCTGGGTCACATACAGAATGTCCTAGTTTATAGAATAAGCATCAGACTATTGTCCTAATCAAAATATTGACGTATTATTAACACATGAATACAACTGACCCTTAAGCTCTTCTAGACAGTATAAATTTAAATAGACAGCTGATAGTACCTCAAGGGTTTGGAAGGACTTTCTCAAATCTTTTACTTCACCATCAAAATTTGCTCTGTAAAGCATGGCTTCTACTCTTTTGAAGGCAAATGGTGTATCAAGCACTCCCTTGAGGAATCTTTCTGCAGACCCTAATTTGGAGGTGTCTCCGCTGTACTCTCTCAGTTTTATCTCTTCTTCTCTTGTTGGAGCCATCTTGACCAAAGTCTCCAGAAGTTCAGGCCCCAATCCTTCAGGATTTCCTGCAACACATAAACACATTGTGTCGCACGTAAATTATTTTGGTATATGCAGAACTGCAGATATGTGATTAATTAAGTCCTCTGGTGCACTTGCCATGTTTAACGCTCATGGTTCAAAACATGGTACAACTTGAGACAAAATACTGACAATAGATGTAGTTTAAGTTGATCTAGCATGCATGTCTTAAAAGTTTGGTTGAGCAAAATGGTGATAGAGTTTTCAGGGAGATTCAGAAAGTCATTAAAAGCAAGAAAGAAAATGATATGCTGCTTCTAGCTAAAATTGTTTATTATGTTGAACACGTATTTTCTGGCAAGACAAATCACAGATAAGTTTTCAGGCATACCACAAATATTAAAAAACAGATGAAAGGATATTCTGTCTAAATACTTCAAATTGTTTATTGAATTAAATGCGGGACCTCATGTTTGTTTGGATATATGTTGTTTTTGTTATCTTGCTCTTCTGAAGAGGTTGGAGCTATTGCCTATGAGAAGCGGAACTAATAAGCTTTTACCTTTGAAATACGAAACTTTCTTTATTCTGCTGAGATAATTTGAATAGTCTCCGAGGCACCGAATGGTATTAGGAAATTCTTGAGAATTCTCTGGGTTAGATGCATGATCTCTATGGTACAATTGTGTTTAGGAACTTACATCTGGAGAACTAGAAAGATATGCATTTGAAATGGTTTTCTCATCGCAGGGAGAATGAAAGTATGCAGGAAAAATACCAAATGAAAAATGCTTTCGCTGGCTATTTCTAGTAATGGACTTGATTCAACCTTCCTAAATCTTCTCTAATCTATAGGTCCTAGGCAATATCAGAATTTAATGTATATGCTTATTACATACCAAACTTCATTCATTTATTTGATTATGCAAAAAAAGGATTGCAGTTTCACCTGTTTGGGCATATCCAGAGTATGTACAAAATACAGAATCCGAATTTTAGTGCAGAGACATGAGAGATTACATACCATTTAGAAGGGCTTCAGAAACCTCATCCTTAGTTACATTTAATGCTCGTAACATTATGGCAATATTCTGCGACTTCTTGGGGTCAAGTACCTTATTCTCCTGCTCAACTGGAGGAAGGACTGATTTCCTTGTTGCTTCCTTTGGTACTAGATTTGCTGAATTACATCCAAAAAGTGACTCCATCATGTCCTCATTCAATCTGCAATACAAAAGGTAGTACTTATATAAGATATCAGTGTTGCTGGTAATCGGACCTTAACATATCTTTGATCTTCTACTTACTGGAAGGAGCTTGATTTTAGTTGGTCCCACACTGTGGCTCGATCAGAGGTTGCTGGCACTTTGTCCCAGTGCAAAGGCTTCAACTTAGGTTTGGAAGGATCTGTATCGCCAGAATCATGTCTTTCTAAAGAACTGGCATCTCCGTTTTCCTCTTCAGAAGAACTTGTCTTCTCACTCCCTGTCGTTGTTTTTGGAGTGGGACTCCTCCTTGATTCTGTCTTAACCATTTGAGGGGAAGCTGTCGAAAGAACACTTCCTTGTAGTCCTCCCGGTTTGCGGGGTGTTGAGAGTGGAAGTGGGGGTGGAGGAGGAGGAGGACGAGGGGGAGGCGGAGGAGGTGGTGGTGCTTTCGATATTTGTTGGGCTTGGTTGCTTATCAATTGAAGCCTTGCCATGTCTGGTGGAGGAGGTGGTGATGAAAATTTAGCCCTTTTCGGCACAAATGGCAGTGCTGGCTTAGTATACTGCAAGGGAGGCTCAGGTGGAAGTTGTTCTAAATGACCCCCTTGTGGTTCTAGCGGAGGAGCTGGAGTTTGCTTAATGGATGGTATTATAGCATGTTTTACATCAGGGGATGAATCAGAAAGGCGTGATCTTGGAGAAGTTCTCTTTGAATAAGGGACAAAATTCTTGTTGCTTTGGTAACTCTGCTTTAAACTGGGAGTAGAATAAACTTCTTCATTGCTAACAGAGGAGCCTTGTGGGGTATGAAATGCAGTGTCACGGCTTTCCTCATCAGATGATGACATTGCAGTAGGTGAATCCATGCTAGGAGGGGGTGGGGGTTTGCTAAGTGGTGGAAGGGGTTGAAGGTCAGGACTTGGCCTATACCTATCCGATCTTTTAACAGAATTCAATTTTCGATAAGGTGAGCCATTAGCACCATTGGACTGAGTCACAGTTGTTTGAGCAGATGGCTCAACTGTCCCAATATAAAGGAAAGTAGAAGGTGGCATTCTTGATTCCTCATTGATCCTCTGACTATTGCCCCCTACAAGCTTTTGATTTTCATCAGGGTGTCTAGCGCGGTGCTTGTAAATGTAGAATGCCAAGGCAGATAACATTCCCAAGGTGACAATCCCAACTGATATTGCAATTGCCACTTTCTTGACTGGCTTTGCTGGCTGTGTGGCAACTGGATTTGACACTGGATTTCCATTAATTGGACTTGCTGGAGGTTGCTGTGTCTGATCTGGTGTTGTCCCAGTAGGGACTTCTGGAAAGAAAGGCTGGTCTGGACTGGAAATGACCGGCTCTACCGGCGGCGGTGGTGTTGAACTAACTGGAAAGAGGGGCTGATGCAGAATTCTCCTTGTGTTTTCCTTGACAACCAAATCTTGAAACTGAGTTGTGAAAGATGTAAGCAGTAATAGTATGAAAAAGATGCTCATAAGATGAGCTGCTACTCTCATGGTGTTATTTTTAAGGTCTCTCTTATGTTATTTTTCTTTCCCCAAATCATCTCCGGTTTTTGTTCCACAAAGAATTCTAAAGAGAGAGAAAGAGAGAGAGAGAGAGAGAGAGTAAAGAGAAGCTTCTGTTAGCTGCAAGATCTGGATGCTGTGGGGTGGATGATGTGAGCAGTCAGCCGCACTCTCTTTTCATATTTTGGTATTTCCTAAAATTATGTCCTCGAATTTGGATTTCGTTAAGTTTACAGTTGGTTGTTTTGGACTCACTTTCTCCTATTCAATGGTATTTAACCGGTTGTGAAATTTTAAATTGTTAATGTAATTTGAGTAGAAAAATATAATTAAAGCAATTTGTAAAAAACAATTAAGAACGTTTCAACCGAGGACGTATAAAGGAACAGACTGCCACAGCCAACAGGGGTAGTGAGAATCTGCTTTTATTGGTGCTTTTTACACGTTAAATGACGATGATGGCAATCTGCTGGGGCTATAAAGATCACGTTCCTTGCCACTTTTTTCTCCATATAAACTTTTTCTTATTTTGTTTTATTCCCTAAACTTATGCCTTTACGTGACAGAGTGGAGGGACAAAAGAATTTCCCACTCATTCTTCTTGGCGCTGTTATGGTAAATACGAAGTCGACTAGTGTTAATTTTAGCTTTCAAAAATTGTAAGGGCAAAATTGGAATATTAAATAATGGGTGATCACTCAACTTTGTGTTCCTTACGCAAAAGTTATTTTTTTTCTTTTTTGTTACGTAAAAATCATTCAATTCATTACCCAAAAAGTCACCTTTCTTTTTCTTTTTTTTTTGGCAACTATCAAATTTCATTAATTACCAAGTAAAATATTTACAAAGCAGCTAGACTACATACTCAGTCTGCTATTCATATGATATACACATCATCACTCAGAGACACTATCCTATACATAGTAACTACTGTCGTTGTTAACTAGTTTGAAAATCTAACATTCAGCAGTATTTTCTTAAGGTTGTCATCAGCACGATCATGGCAAGTATAGGCTATATCTCTAGTTATAACATCACTGGATTTCTCTTTCTTCATGAAAACTCTGGTATTTCGTCCAAACCATATAGCATAGATGAACTCTGTGTATATCAACTTCACTATCTTTGCTTGTTTTGTCTTTCCTCTTGTTCTCTGCTCTATCCATTTCTGCGATTCTCCACCTGTCATCACTACTGGCCAATCTATTTGTATCCAAGTCATTAGTTTACTCCATACTCTACTGCTAACTTCACATTCAGCAAATAAATGGTCCTTGCTTTCCTCTGCTTGCTTGCACATTTGACATTTTGTATCTATCTGTATCCCTCAGCTTTGTAATTTTGTTGTTGTAAGTAATATGTCCTGAAGTTGAAGACATGTAATGAAGATTGCTTTTGGTCTTGTTATATTCCCACACATTAAGTTCTTCCATGTGACTTTTGGAAACTCTCCTATCATGTTCAGATAGATACTCCTAATCTTGCTCTTATTCCATGATGCCTGATGTTCAACATTTCCCAAATCCTCTCTTGCCTTGAATATTTTCTTCACCATCCAACTTGCTTGCTGAGGAATGGGCATATCAGTTATCTGCTTCTCTTTTATGTAGTATTCATGTATCCACTTGATCCAAAGAGTATCCTTCTTAATGTGCAGTTCCCAACATGTTTTAGCTATTATTGCTTTATTCCATATCTTCAAATTTATGAGATTAAGTCCTCCAACAGCCTTTGGAACACATATTCTACTCCAAGATACCAATACCTTTCTAGTTATTTCATTTGATCCTGACCAAATGTAACTTCTACAATAGGCTTCAATGGTCTTCATCACTTTGGCATGTATTATGAACATTTGTGCCCGGAACTCCAAATAATATTGTTTTCACCAATTGAACACGACCAGCATATGACAACTTCTTTGCTACCCATGAAGTCACTTTTGCAATGACCTTGGATATTAATGGTTGTCATTCCAATATCTTTAGCTTTCTTGTAGCCAATGGAATCCCTAAGTACCTAATAGGTAACTCCCCTTGTTCATATCCCAGCAAATGTTGAATGTCATGCTTAAGAGAATTTGCTACTCCACCAAAATATACTGCACTCTTTGACATATTAGCTTTCAAACCTGATGCTTCTGTGAAGTGACCAAATTTCGTGTGCAATAATCCCACGGATGTGATACCTCCTTTAGAAAACATCAACAGATCATTTGCAAAACTCAAATGAGTAATGGTCATTTTGGAACACTTAGGATGGAACTTGAATTGCTTCTCATCTTTTAGTTCACTAAGGCTTCCGTTTAAGTACTCCATGACTATAGCAAATAAAAAATGTGACATTGGATCCCCTTGTCTGAGCCCTCTTGCAGCATCAAATGGCTTGGTTGGTTCCCCATTGATTACTATGAAATAATTAACAGTAGACACACACTCCATCACCCAGTTAGTAAACTTTGTAGGGAAGTTTAACTCCTCCAGCATATGCTTCAAGAACCTCCAATATACTGTATCATTGGCTTTGTGGATATCCACTTCAATCATACATCTTGGTGATATATGTTTCCTTGTGGATGCTTTCACCAATTCATGTGCCAATATCACATTATCTGCCACTCTTCTCCCAGATATGAATCCAACTTGTGTTTCTGTAATGATGCTTGCAATGACCTTTTGTATTCTCTCTGCTAGGACCTTAACAATGATTTTGTAGAGGATAGTACAACAAGCAATGGGCCTATATTCTTTTACTGTAACAGGATTAGCTACTTTTGGTATCAAAGTTACTGCGGTGCAATTTATGCCTATAAACATATTCCCTGTACTAAAGAACTCCTTCACTGCTTCTATGACTTCATTCTTGATAATTGGCCATATTTTTTTGTAAAATATTGCATTATACCCATCCACCCCTGGGGCTTTTTCATCTCCTATAGAACATAAACCATCATAAATTTTCTATTTTGTTATTGTTTCACAAAGCTGGAGTTGCTGATCATGTTCTAGTTTTCTACCTTTCCTCATAGTCTTCTTATTTACTATTGTAACACTTGGTATTGTTGTACCCATAAGAGATTTATAAAACTGCATAATCTCTTCCCTTATAGCTTATGGATCAGTCAATCTTCTTTCATCAAGAAAGTCTATCTCAGTAATTTGTTTCTTTTGTTTCCTATCTTTCATGACTGCTGAAAAATAGTTAGTGTTAGGGTCCCCAAGTTTTATCCACACTGCCCTAGCCTTCTGTTGATGTTTTCTTCAATCAAGAACCACTTTTCAAGCTGACATATGATATTCCTCTCTTCTGCTGCAAGTGTGTCTGTATATTGAGATCTTATTTTAGTTTGAACCTCTTTCAAGTTTTCTCTTACTTGCTCAATCTTCAGAGTAATACCTTTGAACTCAGTTTCATTCAGAATTTTCAGTTTTCCTCTTAAATCTTTCTGCTTCAGCCATATGCTTTTCATTGTATTTGAATGTAGCTTCTGATTCCAGCATTCCTTCACCATATTAGGAAAACTCTCATGTGATGCCCAAACATTAAAAAACTTAAATGGGGGTTTGATCTTTGGTTCCCTCAAGTTATTTTGTATCATCATGGGACTATGATCTGATATGTGAGGCAACTTCAGTAGTGAGATGGCCAAACTGCATCATTCAGTCTGGATTTTTCATTGCTCTGTCAATTCTATTCCAAATTCTATCTCCATCTTGTTGTTTATTTGTCCATGCGTAGTGATCACCCTTCCATGGTAGCTCATTTAACATCAGAGTTTGCACACATGCAGTAAAGTCCTTTACTTCCAAAATAGTGATTGTTGTCCCATATAGTTTATCTTGTGGGCATAATATTGAATTAAAGTCACCCCAGATAATCCATGGTTTATTAACCTGCTGTGATTTTGCAAGTTGCTGCCACTACTCCTTTCTTTTCTCAATTGTGTTATACCCATACACCACTGTCATATCACAATCAATGACTTGGTTCTTACTGATCTCATTATAATGTATTAGTTGTGCTGCTTGCTGAATCATTTTGACCTGGTATACTGCACTATCCCAGAGTATCCAAATTCTACCATTGACTGCACTTGCATAATTGTTTTCAAAGTCCCATCCAGGTGCTATCTTTCTACTGATTTTAACTGCATTATGCTCCTTGACTCTTGTTTCCACTAAGCCCACAAGTTTTACTTTATTCTCTTTAAGGTATTTAGCCATGTCTTTCTGCTTAATACCTTTTATTTAATCCCCTCACATTCCATGCTAGCCAAGACATTATTGATGGATTATCAATCCCCCTCCTAATCAGAAGGGAGTAGAGTTGCCATCACAACATCATCTTGTTGCAATATGTCAAACTCATTTCTCACAGGTATAACAACTTCAACTATTTGATTCACAGGTTTATTATTTATTTCACTGGCAGCCATTCCTTTCAGCATTTGTTTCTCTTTGGCTTGAGGCTCTATCTGTTCAATTGTTATTGTTTCCGCTTCTTGCTGTGCTTTTTTAGCTACTCCCACATAGCTAGTACCCTGCTGATCACCACTAACATCAACTGGCTTGTGATTATCCACCTTTGGAACCCAAGTTGGAACCATTTTTAAGGTCTTTTGTTCCTCTCAATTGGTCTTGTTTGCTTATGTTCCTCTGTCTTCAAGTTATCCCTTCTTTGTCTATCACAATTGTGTCCTATCATTAGGCATTTTTCACAGTATTCAGGCTTCCATTCAAATATCACCCCTGCTGAAATGTTTTTCCTGACAGATCCATTACTGTTATTTCAGATGGCAAGACCTTGGTGACATTGACTTCAATCAGCATTCGAGCAATCGAGCAAATGATATCCTCATTTGTTTTGTTGTACATTTACCTTTCTTTCTTTTGTTACATAAAAAATATTTTATTTTTGCTTTGTTATCACAAAAGTCACCTTGTTATAATACTTTAATTTGAAAAGTCTAGTATGTCCTTGACATTATAAATTCTCTCATTTTTGTATATAATATACTTTAACTTAGGTATTTTACTTATAATTAAAATAACTTTATATTATTTTAATGATTATTTTTATATATATATTCATACATTTAATTTTTCATGGCATTCAATTTATTTAATCATATTCAGACATTAACATATTTTAAATATAAAAATAATAAAAATATTTATTTATTAATATTTACTTAAAATAATAAAAATAGATCTGTTTAACAAATGATAGTTTTTTTAATAGTCAATAAAACTTTTAAAGAAGTTTCAAAGATATTTGTGTTTAATATTAAGCTTTTTTAAAATTTTATCTGTTAATATTATTTATTTGAAAGTATTAATCTGATGTGTCATTTTGTTCAATGTGAGTATTTTATTTACTAAATTGGCTGATAAACAAATGATCTTTGATTTTTTTAATTTTTATTAAACATATTCCCTTAAGCATGATTAAGAAGGCGAAATTGAGATTTATTAACGGTGCGGTAACTTACAAATTTAATAATGCTACTTATATATCTTGAAAATTAATATTAAGAAAAAATTAAATGTACGAACATATTATAAATATTATTTTAAATTATAAGTAAAATATTTGAATAAAAGTATATTAGATAGCATATAATATAGAATGTATTACATAAATGAGAGGATTTATAATGTCAGGGCATAATAGACTTTTCAGGTGAAAGGTTTGTAAAATTTGGTCAAAGTGATTATCGTGATAACTAGAGCATAATAAAATAATTTTTGTATAACAAAAGAAAGAAAAGTGATTTTTGAGTAATGAACACAAAATTGAATGACTTTTACGTAACAAAAGAAAGAAAAATAACTTTTGAATAATGAACACAAAATTAAATGACCACTCTTTACTCAAATTTTTATTGTCTTTAATTTAATGTCTATCATCTCATTTTCATGATATTACACGTTTTATCTTGGTAATAAGCAACTTTATTAGACGGCTTGGTTGATGGGGACCTTCTGTAGTGCGAAATACGTGAGGAATATTAACTCTGTGGTCTCTCGTTGTTTTAAATGCTGAATAAAACTCGCCCACACAATATAGTTAGCAAAAGCAGGAGAAAAAAAGATACAAAAAGAATAGAATATAGTCTCGCTGTTTATTTTTAGTTGTCCACTTTTAATTTTATATTTTTTAATAATAAATAAATAAAAATTTTACCTGTAATAATAATAATATTTTCAAAAATCTTGAGAAATAATTTGGAGAATGAGCAATTAATGACTAGGATAAAACAGGGGAGAAAATATTATTTTTTTCTTGATTTAATATAGCGGATAAATAAAAACAAAAATATATTTTTAGTGTAGTGGACAAGTAAAAGTGAACATAGAAAATAGTATCTATTCGTACTATGGTATCATAATTACTATTACGTCATTTAATTTTTTCGCAAGAATTATGGTAGATTACTCCCTCTAATCCAAAATAAGTGATTTTTTTATTGTTTTCACAGGTATTAAGAAATTTACCTTTTAATATTAATTAGTAATAAAATTGATCATATTAACTTTTATTATCTCTTTACATAAACATTTCTAATACATACTTCAACATTATTCACTCCGAGAATAATATAAGAAAAAAATAATTTATTTATTTTTAAGATTTTATTTATTTTGGATCATAAAAGAGCAGCTAAAAAATTATTTTGTTGTGGACCGGAAAAAATTAGAGAATAATGAATTCATTCCTGTAATTTACTAAGGGGGCTATGCTCGTAATTGGGGAGAGAAAGTTGACGTGCCTTGTTAACGTTATTCTCCTTTTTTAAGCCCTTATTTTTTTCCATTTTTCTGACAGCTAGATCCACCGACGACATATACATCTAATCTTGCTAATATTTTATGGGATAAAAACACGTCCTTCAACATCTGCCTTAATCCTTTTTCTTAAGGTTACCTTTTACTTTCTTTTATTTATTACTAATTTTTGTTTATTGTCTTAGATCTGCCACTATACAAACGACAGTGTAATCCTTTTTACCACCCATCACACACTGTAGATTTTGGTGCAAATTGTTCATGCTCTGCGTCATTTATTTAGGTCAAGTTACGTTTGGTCAAAACTAATTATATTCTTAATTAATATATAAAAAGTATATATATTGTTGGTTGTGATTTTTAAAAATGTTTATACTGAATATTTTTTCCATTTATTCACATTCATACCAGCCCGGACTTTAGGTAAAAGATAAACAAAGTAATATGTCAATAAATTCTACCCAAAATCCTCCAATATGAATTTTTGCATGCGTTTCCATTTTGAAATACTAATATAAAGTGACGGACTCACATGTACCAAAAGAGTGTCAACCGACATTTCTTTGCCTGAAAATTAAAAAAAAAAAAAATATATATATATATACTATATAATGATACCCCTTGACTTCTTGATGAGTTTATTTATCTATATTTTGACACCCTTTAATGAAAATTCTGGCTCCGCCATTGCTAATATAATGTGAAATTTGAACTCTAATCGTATCATAATCATGATTGTCCAATTTGCCCTTTCTTACTTCCTACTAATTATGTGGAAAAAATAATTTATTAAAAAACAATAAAAAAATATTTTTTTATTTACAAAAAGTTCTTTGGGTAATATTTACAAAATTATAGGGTCCTAGAACAGGGACTTTAACATCGCTGGAAAGAGCAGTGAAGATGCATGCGCATAGTTCAAACGTACCTCAACCATATCATATAACCATGATAATCATTCCTAAAATTTTATGATTTATATCTCTCATCATAATTACTTACACTAGAATTTTGCTTTATTTTTTCTTTTCTATTACGCCAAATTGTGCGTCTCTCTGGCACAATCATAACAAGCTAGCTCATATAGTTTTACTATGCGCAAATGAATATTTTCCTCACTATTTTGAATTTACTTTCCTGTTTTACTTCTAATTAATATTATTACTACGAAAATGCAATGTGAATCCTCTCCCCCAAAACCCACACCCTACCCCTCTTTTTCTGGGGCACTTTTTTGACTTTCAATCCGCGCCAATTATTTATATTTAATATTTTTTTTCTAACTATTATTTTGAGAACGGCCGTACATATCATTTTCTCTTATTTTTCGTTCTTTCTTTTCTATTGCCAAATTGTGCTTCTGTCTGGCACAATCATAACAAGCTCATAATTTTCCCATTAGCACCTGAATACTTTCCCCACTTCCTTGAATTCTTCCTGTTTTAATTGTATATATAAAATTAAAATAATGCAAGTTGCCATACTCATTACCCATTTCATCTCCGGGAATGAAACATTTCCCCACGTCTTTATTCACCCCCCCCGCGTCCCGCGTCCCATTTTACCTATAAATAAAATAAGAAATAATGCAAATCCTATACCAATTGTTATTGAATATTATATGCAGTGGAAGCAATTTTAATATCAAAATCACATGTAATCTAGACAACTAGCATGAACGAGATTTCACGGATTACCTCTTGAAACGTGAACACGGCTCTTTAGTCATGTGAGTCTTCAACTCCACAACAACTCAATGAATTCTCCACCACTCGTACAATCACGATCACCGAACATTGTTGGTCTTTAAGCTTAGTATAACTTACTTTTAAGCTTAGTCTAGCTTAATTTTAAGCTTGGTGTAGCTTAAAGAGAGTGAATGAAAAATGACGGGAAAAGAAATAGAGGGAAGTGCAATTTTGAATTAGTGCACTTTGTCCCTTATTGGAAGAAGGAAAGAAAATCTATGTGTATAT
Source organism: Nicotiana paniculata (assembly GCA_005239505.1). Lineage (NCBI taxonomy): Eukaryota > Viridiplantae > Streptophyta > Magnoliopsida > Solanales > Solanaceae > Nicotiana > Nicotiana paniculata. The sequence goes on along the minus strand of ML344539.1, from coordinate 12,177 downwards.
ATAGAGAAGCTCTTCTTCTAGCTCTTAAAGAGTTGAGAAGAAGGCAAGCCTTGCGCCGTCGTCGTCGCGCGCTCGCTCGGCTTCGGCTTCGGTCAACAATTGATTGATTAATCTTTTTGGACAAAATTCTTTTTAAATTATTTAATTAATTAATTAATCCGACCCGTTTTCTTTCTCGGATTATTTTAAATCCAACAGTTATCCTTGAATCCCAGAATTCTTACTTACTAAATTTTCTGATCTTCTTCTTCTGCACCGGAGTTTTTGGTACCGATACGCTGGTGAGTTAAATTATTCTATCCTAGGAGGATATATTCCAACACCTCGGGTACTTGAGGGGAATAATTTCTTAAGGACACACTGTCTATTCAGTGGGCTCAGTTTATTCTTATATTATTTTTTTTTAATAGAAAAGCTAAGGACTGTCACACCCCTTTACTACCCCCAAAAGATATGTGTTATTGGATTGTTGTGGGTTAAAGAGTTTTTCCAATTAAAGTGACAATTTTGAAATAGGAATTATTTTATTGCTCAGAGTCGCCACTTGGAATTGATTTTTGGGTGTTCCAAGTCACCTTGTATTTGAATCCCTAATCAAAGGAAGATTTGACTCTCTTTTTATTGGTCTGCGAAAATAAATTTCGGGTAAGGAATTATGTTGATCGGGGAGAAGGTATAAGGCATTCTCCGAGTCCCGTGGTTCTAGTACGGTCGCTTTATTGACTTAAACTTGGCTTAAATTAATTCTTAATAAACTGTGCTTTATTAGTTTCTATGTTTACTTATCCGCCTTTAATTATTAAAATTATTAAAGAAAGATTTGAATAAAGTTGTCCTAATCGCACCACGCAAACGAATGTGCGACCGAGATGAATTTGTTAATTTTGTCGTAACAGCGCTACGCAAGCGAATCCACAGTTATGACAAGGACTATTAGCACGCTATTATTTTCAGAAAGATTAATATATTTGTGCTTTGAGAAAATTATTTTTTTTTTGAAAAGTTATTAAATGTTACTATTGCGCTATGCAAGCGAATCCGCGATTATGTAAAAAGGAATGGAAATTACTTAAAACTATTGGATATGAGATGAGATTATTGATTTAATTTATTGAATGTTAAACATCACGCTACGCAAGCGATTCCGTGAAATTAAAGCGCGCCTACTAATTTCCTTGTTTAAATAATTATTTAATGTGATTAAGTTATTGAGTCATTAACTTTAAAGAAAATTTGACTTTTAATGAACCCACTTGAAACCTTAACAAAAGTTAAACAACTCATTTTTATTTTTGGTTTAGTAATTTCAAGTGTATCTCAATGACCCAGTGATATATTAAATAAACAAAATATTAACACTAAATATTTAGGCACCTACGAAATGAGGCCTTGCTCAAGTTAGAAACGCACCACATAAAGTAGTTCATGAGAGATTTAAGGAAATACAATATTTTCCAATTGAACCAAAGTTCAAATAATAAGAAATCCTAATGCCAATGTCTCAATATAAAAGAAATGCTGTAAACAAAAAAAAAATTCTTTACACATTAAATTTACTTTAACAATACTATGAATTTTAAGAAACTCAGCTCAAACAATGGCGAAACATGCTTCCAATTGAACACATGGTTTCATTTTTTAAATCGACAACGTTAAAGTAAATAGATTAAAATCACTCATCACATTTATTTTCTACTAAAACTGAATATGCTATTTACTCTAATAAGACCCTGAGCATTTAAGCTAAAATTTGTCACAACAAGCAGAGAATGGTAATAACAATCAAAATAAATAGTTCATGTCGTTTAAACTCTAGCAATACCATCCAAACAAGATACACGAATCAGACATTCGTACATATACACATAGAATTCAGAGGAACAAAAAGTGATCATCAGTGAACTATAAACTCTCTACTTCATTCATTTGAAACTGAAAGTACATTATAAGGCGCAAAGCATTACCTAAAGTTACAGATTTAAGACGGGACAGTAGTGGTGAACTCAAAGTTGCACAAAACCTTGAAAACTCAGCTATGGTAAATCAGCAACAAGCAGCCAACGCCATAACAAACAACAGAAAACCCAAAGCACTTAAACCCATAAACTCTTTAAGAGAAAAGTTATCAAGAAAATCCAAAATAAAGAGAACCAAAAGACTCTTCTAAATTATTTCCAAGAGGAAAATAATTGCTGAAATTTTTCCCTTTTGTTGTCTTTTTTTTTATGTTCCATCTAATGTGTGTAGATGTGTCTTTTTTAGAGTTCAAGATGTGTAAAGATGTTTTTATTTATGTGATAGAGTGTTGAGTATTTTATAGGGTAAGGATCAAGGCCTTTATGATTGAAAATCTGTCCAAAGGATAGATTTTTCACCAAAAATCTGCCCAATACTATTCAAAGGACAATTTTTGATCAAAAAATCTGTCCAAAGACAGTCCTTTTTACCAACTATAAACAGAATTTTGGAGTATTGTACTCCAACAAGTTTTGAACAGTAAAAGGCAGCCAAACAAGTACCTTATAATCAACTATTCAACTTTTATCATGACTGAAATTCAAGCTAAACACACTCAAACTCAGACTAACTATGTATTGGCAAAGTAGAAACAAGACTCCAAGTAATCGAACTAAGTATTCAAATAAACTAGATTGGCATGAATTAGATTTGTGCAAACTAGACTCGAGCGACAAACTATTGCGCGAAACAGAAACCAAACAAACATCGCTAAACTAACACGATTAATAACAACTAAACATACGACAAACTATATAAAAAATTCAATAATTTAGCAGAAAATTAAAATAACACACTTATTATAGACTAACAAACTAATCAAAAACAGAGAAACTTAAACTAAATTCAAAACCAAATGGGAAAACATAAACTAAGAAAATGAGGAAATGAATGTTATACCCATCGAGCGTTCTTGAAACTATCCATGAATCTCGGGGACGATGCGAGCAGTGAAAAAAGATGACGAGCGACCTTTGGACGAACTTTTCTAAGCGGCAGACATTAGGACCACCGATTCGAGGGGTCGACTAGTGATTTCAACACCATGTCGCATAGAAAGGGTCGTTCCTAGGTCGTGTCTACTCAGAACAAACAGCGGCTCGAGCACATGGTGGTGGTGAGACGGCCGTGGGGATGCTGGCCTAGATTCGGCCGGATTTTAGAGGGGTTTGAAGGTTTTGAATCTTGGAATGGAGAACAGGAGTGTGGGAGGAGGCCGATGGTGTAAAAATTTTGGAGTTTGGAGTGGTGAGCGGCGGCTAGGGTTTCGGTTAGGCTTAGGTTTACAGAGATTGAGAGGGGTTATGGGGATTTGGGGTTCGAATTCATGGAGAGGAGGTTGAGATGAGTGGGGGGTGAAGTTTTGGTGGTGTTTGGACGCCGGTAGATGGCGGCAGGCGGCGGTGCTGCCATGGAGAGAGGTGGCGGCGACAAAGGATGAGTGAGAGAGAAGAGAGGGGCTTTAGGGTTTGTATAATGTCAAAAATTGGATCTTAAAAGACCTTTTATATGCCAAGTGAAATTAAATCTAGGCCATTGGATCAAGAATAAGGAAGGGCTCAGATTTCATCTTGATTTTTTTAACAAAGTGACGTAGTTTCGCCCTGAAACTACGTCGTTTGAAGCTTCTCCCGGTAGCCACTCAATTAAACATGATATTGATCTTTTAGCCACCTGATCGTTTTAGCCCATTTTCTTTTAATCTTATCTTATTAAACTATAATCTAATTAATCTAAATACCAACTAATAAAATAAACCTAATAAAACTCATTAGATAACAATTGAATTACTTATATGAGAAATCAATTTGATTATACTTATCAAATAATTAGTAAATTAAAAGAGCACACACAAAAAGAAAAGTATAGAAAATTGTTGTTGGTATTTTTATGACAAGAAATTCAATTAAAAATTCACAAAAATATAAGAAAAATAACGATTGAAGGAAAATTGACAATAACAACTTTAAGAGCATTTAAATGGTGCAAAAATTAGGTATTCACAGCTTCCCTTCTTTGCTTGAGAACATGAAGTGTTTTCGTGCAAAGAAAAGTGAACACCATAGCTAATTTTGCTCACATATCACTGCACTGGAAGCGATTTTTGAAAAATGGTGACCGAACCTTGCTTCCGAGGTTGCCTCCATATCCTTGGCTATAAAGGAATCAGGTCAGTGTAGTTCTGGGAAAATTTGGTAGCTGGGACTACCAGACACAAGATTTAAGACTGTTGTTGCTGCTGTTGTTGTTGCTATTTCTTGCTGCTTACAACAAAAGAAGAGGAAAACTACATATTGCTGCAAGCTAAGAGTTAAAAAATATCTATCTATGCTTCTTCTGGAATCAAATCTTGATTCTTGACTTGCTCACTTGTGTTGACCTTAGATTGGATATTGATTCTCCTTGAAGAAAAGATTATGACTCAATCTCGATTGCTTGTTTTCTAGATCAGATTTTGAGAAGATGAATCTTGAGAAGCTGGGTTTCTGACACATTGTCAAAGTTAACTCCAACTATCATGTGATCGTCCTTCTGAGGATAACTGAAACTGCATGCTTGATCGTCATAAACTGTACTCTACGGTGGGGCCTGCGAAGCCATCAAAGACGAACAAAAATTTTCTGCCCCAGTTTGGACTAGGAAAATTTAGTGAGTTATTAGAGAAAGCTATAGACTATCTAATTTATTGAAAGGCAGACGAAAATAGTAGTATAAACTAGCTAACCAAGATAAAATTTTGTAACGAGGGATTGTGTACCCTACATTACCAGAGGATATGTAATTAGGGGTCGGAGCCCTGTATTACTGAAAGGAATATAACCAGGGGTTGGTAACCTATATTACTAGGAAGGAATGTAATCAGGAGTTGGTACCCTGTATTACTGGAAGGAAAGTAACCAGGGGTTGACGCCCTGTATCACTAGGAAGGAATGTAACCAGGGGTTGGTACCCTGTATTACTGGAAGGAAAGTAACCAGGGGTTGACGCCCTGTATCACTAGGAAGGAATGTAACCAGGGGTTGGTACCTTGTACTACTAAAGGAAATATAACCAGGGATTGGTACCCTGTATTACTGGAAAGGACTGTAACCAGGGGTTGACGCCCTATATCACTAGGAAGGAATGTAACCAGGGGTTGGTACCCTGTATTACTAAAGGAACTGTAACCAGGTGTTGGTACCTTGTATTACTAGAAAGGAATGTAACCAGGGGTTGACGCTCTGTATCACTAGGAAGGAAATGTAACCAGGGGTTGGTACCCTGTATTACTAGGAAGGAATGTAACCAGGGGTTGGTACCCTATATTACTGAAAGGAATCTAACCAGGGGTTGGTATCCTGTATTACTGGAGAGAAATGTAACCAGGGGTTGGCACCTTGTATTACTGGAGATGAATGTAACTAGGGGTTGACACTTTGTATTACTGGAGAATGAATGTAACCAGGGATTGGTGCCCTGTATTACTAGGAAGATAATATAACCAGGGGTTGGTACCCTGTATTACTAGGAATGAATGCAACCAAGGGTTGGTACCCTGTATTACTAAGAAGGAATGTAACCAAGGGTTGGTACCCTGTACTACTAAAGGAAATGTAACCAGGGTTGGTACCCTGTATTACTGGAAAGGAATGTAACCAGGGGTTGACGCCCTGTATCACTAGGAAGGAAATGTAACCAGGGGTTGGTGCCCTGTATTACTGAGATGGAATGAAAATTAATCAGGGGTTGGCACACTGTAATGCTGGAAAAGAATGTAACCAGGGGTTGGTGCCCTGTGTTACTGAAAGGAATGTAACCAGGGGATGACACCATGTCTTACTGATAAAGTGTTAAATCCCTCTAGGTGAAAAGGTTTCCACCTGAGTTAAGCTATGTAAAACGACCTGAGCGAAGAGTACTTCTACCCGGAACTATGAGCTGGATCCACCTAGGCAAAACGGTTCTACCTAAGTTAAGCTCCGTAAAAAAACCTGAGTGAGCAGTACTTCTACCCAGAACTATGAGTTGGATCCCCCTAGGCGAAACAGTTCTACCTTAGTTAAGCTCTGAAAATGGGAGATATGGACAATAGTGATGTATGCTGAAAATAAAAAAAAATGGAGATTTTAAGGAGCTTACGTTTGGTGACATTCGCCCTTTGAGAATTGTCCTTCTGCACTACCTTGTCCCTGCTTCAAACAAAGAAAAATTTATGAGTTTTGAAAGTGGTGGTTGGTTTGTGGCCTTGATACCCTGTTGTAGTTTGAATTCACGGCCACTCCGTTGTTGAAGAACTTATTCTATCAGTATGGTAACGAGGTTCTCGGATACTCTATCACGGCATCTCCGCAGTTGAAGAACTGATTCCATCAGTATGGTACCGAGATACTCGGCTGATCTGTATCATTTTCTGGAGACCTTGTCTTTCCAATGTTGCCCCAATTGTTTCATACCCAGACATCCTTGGTATTGCTACCTTTTTCTCTGAGGCAATGCAATTTCCTTTAAAAATCATACTCAGTTGTCTTGCACTTAGTACCGATTTGTGTCTGCAGTGCTTATCAACTTTTCTCATGAGGCAAGTCTTGCTTAGGCAACCTTTTCAGTTTCTTTAAGACATATTTTTTGCCTTATCAAATGAGATCACAGATGGATCATGCCTTCGTCAATGCCAGATATGCCCCAAATTGTGCTCGATAATACGGGGAAACTGTAGCCTATTTTACAGCCATTTCTTTGCTTCGCTTTTGACGAAAGATTAGATCGAAAGGGACTTAAAGAAAAATTATGGGTAAAAATAGAAGAATAATTGAAGGTGAAAAATAAATGTACTTAAACAAAAGGCGTCCCTTTCGGGGAAAGGAATAGGGAGACTTATCTGGAAGTATGTGCCGACTTCAATGAATCATGACATGCATTTTGGACTGGACGCCTGATCTGTCTGAGCTGTCTAATTCTCAAAATCCATCACAAAGGTTCATCTTGAAACTGTCTTGGTCGTGCTCATGCCGAGGTATCGAATACCCTCATTCGGCTAGTAGCGCCCTTTGCGGGTTTTCGCTAACTGACCTCTCTCATTTCTCTACTCGCCACCGCCCTATGGTGCCCATTTGGGTTTTCACCAATAAGACTCTCTCATTTCTATGCTCATTGTTGCCTTACAGTTCCCCTTTGGGTTTTCACTAATAAGACTCTTTTATTTCTCTGCTCATTGTCGCCTTACAGTGCCCATACGGGTTTTCACCGATAGGACTCTCTCATTTCTTTTTCTTCTTCTTTTTCATTTCTTTTCTTCTTCTTTTTTTCATTTTTTTTAAGATACGACATGCGGAAGGCTGCCCAATGCCCCTGGCATGGGAACTTCGAATATTCTCAAAGATCGACCAAAAGTTCTTAACATGGAAAAAAAATGGGACACGAACCTTGAACTGAATTACAACTTTTGGAACCGTTTCTAACAGAAAAAACCATAAAATAAAAAAAACTTCTGCCCCAGTTTTGGAGTATTGGTAATATGGATTTTTTGTTGTGATGGGACCGAACCCAGGTAAGGCTGCCTACGTATCCTTTCGGAATCAGGTCAGACGTAGTTCAATGACTCAGAAGATTTGTTGTTTGGATTCTTTTCTTTTCTTCCCCTTTTTTTGTTGCAAGTACATAGGTTCCAAAAAGCGAGAAACAAAGAAGAAAAATACAGCTCTAAAGGGTGAACAAGAGGGTGACACCTATTTGGAACAACAAGCAATGGTAGCCTTCGTCATCTCAATTATGAGAAAATCATGCGTGAAAGTTCCACAGTGGGTATATATCAGACATAATATCTTTTGACTGCATCTGCTTTAATAGTTATGCCTGGTTCCCTTCCTTCTTCATCTACCAAGTGCAAGGCCCCTTTTCGTAACACTTTTTTGATGATGTAGGGTCCTTGCCAGTTTGGGGATAACTTTCCTTTAGCTTCTAATTGGTGTGGAAGAATACGTTTCAGAACGAGTTGGCCCACCTCGAAGTGTCTTGGACGCACTTTTTTGTTGTAAGCGCGCGCCATTCTTTGCTGGTATAACTGGCCAAAGCACAGTGCTGCTAGCCGTTTTTCATCAATCAACATTAGTTGTTCTAATCGGGTCTTTACCCATTCTGTATCTTCAATCTCCGACTCTGCAATGACTCGAAGAGAGGGAATTTCGACTTCAGCGGGTATTACAGCTTCCGTTCCATATACCAACAGATAAGGAGTTGCACCAACGGATGTGCGAGCAGTTGTGCGGTATCCCTAAAGAGCAAAAGGCAACTTTTCATTCCATTGTCTGGAACTTTGGATCATCTTCCTAAGAATCTTCTTGATGTTCTTGTTCGCCGCTTCAACGGCTCCATTGGCTTTTGTCTGATACGGGGTGGAATGGCGATGCATAATTTTAAATTGCTCGCATACCTTCTTCATCAAATTACTAGTTAGATTAGTTGCATTGTCAGTGATAATGGTCTTTGGGATACAAAAACGACAGATGATGTTGGAATGCACAAAGTCTACCACTGCTTTGTTGGTGACTGCTTTGAAAGTGACGGCCTCCACCCACTTGGTGAAGTAATCAATTGCAACCAAAATGAATCTATGCCCATTTGAAGCCTTTGGCTCGATTGGCTCGATTGGCCCAATAACATCCATTCCCCAAGCAACGAAGGGCCCAGGAGAGGACATGGTNCAAGAGGGTGACACCTATTTGGAACAACAAGCAATGGTAGCCTTCGTCATCTCAATTATGAGAAAATCATGCGTGAAAGTTCCACAGTGGGTATATATCAGACATAATATCTTTTGACTGCATCTGCTTTAATAGTTATGCCTGGTTCCCTTCCTTCTTCATCTACCAAGTGCAAGGCCCCTTTTCGTAACACTTTTTTGATGATGTAGGGTCCTTGCCAGTTTGGGGATAACTTTCCTTTAGCTTCTAATTGGTGTGGAAGAATACGTTTCAGAACGAGTTGGCCCACCTCGAAGTGTCTTGGACGCACTTTTTTGTTGTAAGCGCGCGCCATTCTTTGCTGGTATAACTGGCCAAAGCACAGTGCTGCTAGCCGTTTTTCATCAATCAACATTAGTTGTTCTAATCGGGTCTTTACCCATTCTGTATCTTCAATCTCCGACTCTGCAATGACTCGAAGAGAGGGAATTTCGACTTCAGCGGGTATTACAGCTTCCGTTCCATATACCAACAGATAAGGAGTTGCACCAACGGATGTGCGAGCAGTTGTGCGGTATCCCTAAAGAGCAAAAGGCAACTTTTCATTCCATTGTCTGGAACTTTGGATCATCTTCCTAAGAATCTTCTTGATGTTCTTGTTCGCCGCTTCAACGGCTCCATTGGCTTTTGGCCGGTAAGGGGTAGAATGGCGATGCATAATTTTAAATTGCTCGCATACCTCCTTCATCAAATTACTATTTAGATTGGCTGCATTGTCAGTGATAATGGTCTTCGGGATACCAAAACGACAGATGATGTTGGAATGGACAAAGTCTACCACTGCTTTCTTGGTGACTGCTTTGAAAGTGACGGCCTCCACCCACTTGGTGAAGTAATCAATTGCAACCAAAATGAATCTATGCCCATTTGAAGCCTTTGGCTCGATTGGCCCAATAACATCCATTCCCCAAGCAACGAAGGGCCCAGGAGAGGACATGGTATGCAACTCCAAAGGTGGCGAGTGAATCAGGTCACCATGAATCTGGCATTGGTGACACTTGCGAACAAAACTGAAGCAATCTCGCTCCATGGTAAGCCAATAATACCCTGCCCGCAGAATCTTCTTCGCCAAAACATATCCATTCATGTGAGGTACACATACCCCTGAATGCACTTCACTCATGATCCACTCAACTTATGTGGCATCTATGCATCTCAACAAGTTTAAATCTGGGGTTCTTTTGTACAAAATTTCCCCATTCAGGAAGAAACCGCCGGCGAGCCGCCTTATAGTTATTTTTTGATCTGCCTTGGCATGCTCTGGGTATTCCCTTGTTTTCAGGAATCGTTTTGTATCATGATACCACGGTTCACCATCTGGTTCTGTCTCAATAGTATTGCAAAAACCGTGTCTATTCCGAACTTAGATTTCCAATGGATCAATATGAGTGTTACCTGGATAAGGGATCATCGAGGCTAAGGTAGCCAAGGCGTCGGCTAGTTTGTTGTGAAACCTGGGAATGTACCTGAACTCGATGGATTTGAATCTTTTGCTCACGTCTTGCACACATTGTCTGTATGGAAAAAGCTTGATGTCTCGAGTCTCCCATTTGCCTTGGGCTTGCCGGATAAGCAAATCAGAATCTCCCATAACCAACAGTTCATGTACATCCAGATCGAGGGCCATTTCAAACCCATGATACAAGCTTCGTATTCTATCGTATTATTGGTACAAAAGAAACGGAGTCGGGCCGTTGCAGGGTAATGTTGTCCGATAGGCGAGATGAGGATTGCCCCGATCCCAACTCCTTTGATATTGACAGCCCCATCAAAATACATTTTCCATACATGGCTGGTGTCCGGAACTACTTCCTCTATTGAGTTGACCTCTTCGTCTGGGAACTATGCGCTCAGTGGATTGTAATCATCATCAACTGGATTCTCTACCAAATGATCTGCCAAAGCTTGTGCTTTCATTGTGGTGCGAGTGACATAGACAATGTCGAACTCTGTGAGCAGAATCTGCCCTTTTGTGAGCCTACTAATAGGCATCGGCTTTTGAAAGATGTACTTCAAAGGATCCATTCTGGATATGAGGTAAGTGATGTAGGATAAGAGATAATGCCTCAACTTCTGAGCAACCCAAGTCAAGGCACAACACGTCCTTTCTAAAAGGGTGTACTTAACCTCATAATTTATGAACTTCTTGCTCAAATAATAGATTGCCTGTTCTTTTTTGCATGTTGCATCATGTTTCCCCAGAACGCATCCAAAGGAATTATCCATCACCGATAGATATAAAAATAAAGGCCTACCAGGTTCAGGTGGGACCAGTACATGGGGTTTTGACAGATAGTCTTTGACCTTATCAAAAGCTCTTTTGCAATCGTCCGTCCATTTGATAGAAGCATCCTTTTTCAGCAGCTTAAAGATGGGCTCGCACGTGGTTGTGAGCTGATCAATGAACCTACTGATGTAGTTCAACCTCCCGAGCAAACTCATGACTTCCTTTTTATTCTTCGGGGGTGGAAAATCTCGAATGGAATTTATCTTAGATGGATCCAATTCGATACCTCTCTGGCTAACTATGAAACCGAGGAGCTTCCTAGATGGAACCCCAAATTCACACTTGGATGGATTAAGCTTAAGGTCATACCTTCGAAGCCGTTCGAAGAAATTTGTTAAATCGCGCACGTGATCAGCTTGTGGCTTTGATTTTATGATGGCATCATCGACATATACTTCTATCTCTTTGTGCATCATGTCGTGGAAAATGGTGGTCATGGCCCTCATGTAAGTTGTCCCTGCATTATTCAAACCGAATAGCATGACCCTGTAACAATAAGTACCCCATGGAGTGGTGAAAACGGTCTTTTCTGCGTCATCCTCATCCATTAGAATCTGGTGGTACCTNACTTGTTATGTGCTTAATGGAGTTTATTTTATGTGTAGGTGAATTGGAGATGGAAACGGAGCTAAAGGGATGCAAATACGTCGAAAATACGCAAAAGGAGACGCCCGGGCGATAGCCGGGCATTTGCCCCCTAAAGCCTGGCACCCTCTGGCGTTAGGGGGGAGTTTACCCCATAAAGCCTGACCCCCCTGGCGTTACGGGGGCGTTAGGGCCATAACGCCAGGCCCCCCCTGGCGTTAGGGGGGCGTTAGAGCCCAAACGCCCGGGGTCCCCAGGTTCGCCCAAGTCCGAGTTTGACGAATTAAATATTTCCCGGTTGAAATAGAAGTCTCCTACACGGTTAGGGTTCAACCTAAACCTATAAATGGACTCCTAAAACACAATTAAAAGGGGATTTTCGTGGATCAACAGTAGACAAGAAGAAAATTCCATTGAAGTGCAAGAACACGATTTCTACAATCTAGTATTTCTTACTTTATATTTCAATAATGCAATTGTTTGTAGTTTTGTTTCTTTTAAACATGCGTAGCTAAGTTTTTAATCTAGGGTTTTGGTAGAACCCATTGGGGATGAATTTCTTGTGATATT
>ML344537.1:0-13401 GCA_005239505.1 Nicotiana paniculata | reverse complement strand
ACACAGAATGTAAAGGCACTGTAATGTACCTGTGATTATATGTAATATTGTTGGAGAACAAACCGTTGAAGCGATGAATATCAAACCACAATGACGATCGTAAGCGAAGAACGGGAGAGAGAGAGAGAGAGAAAGAGAGTATTTGTGAGTATACAGTATAGGAATGGAAATAGAGGAAGCTTGACTACTTGTAAAAGGGTAATATTGTCTTTTCGAAAGGCTTTTAACAAAAAAACGGGTACCGGTGCAAACATAAAAATAAAGCGGGTACAAGTTAAAGAGGGGCGCCTAAATAGGGCGCCCCGTGCAATTTTTACTTAAAAAATGAAATTTTTAGTTATAAAATAAAACTTACTCTTAATTAACTAAATGTTAAAAGTGAAACTATTTTTGTAATTTTTATTTTTGTGATATAATAAGGTAAAAATATTCAAAACGAGTCAAAATAGTGATATTAGGCCTAAAATAAATATTTAAACGCTAAAAAGTATAATATCTCCGGGAGGGTCAAAAATTACGCGTCTACAGCTGCTCCTCTTTGACTGGAAACACAAAGTGTTTTCAGACAAAGAACGACTAGAAAGTTTTTTTACCCGACCCTTATTTAGAGAGACCAAAATNAAAAGATAAAAATAACAATACACAGAATGTAAAGGCACTGTAATGTACCTGTGATTATATGTAATATTGTTGGAGAACAAACCGTTGAAGCGATGAATATCAAACCACAATGACGATCGTAAGCGAAGAACGGGAGAGAGAGAGAGAGAGAAAGAGAGTATTTGTGAGTATACAGTATAGGAATGGAAATAGAGGAAGCTTGACTACTTGTAAAAGGGTAATATTGTCTTTTCGAAAGGCTTTTAACAAAAAAACGGGTACCGGTGCAAACATAAAAATAAAGCGGGTACAAGTTAAAGAGGGGCGCCTAAATAGGGCGCCCCGTGCAATTTTTACTTAAAAAATGAAATTTTTAGTTATAAAATAAAACTTACTCTTAATTAACTAAATGTTAAAAGTGAAACTATTTTTGTAATTTTTATTTTTGTGATATAATAAGGTAAAAATATTCAAAACGAGTCAAAATAGTGATATTAGGCCTAAAATAAATATTTAAACGCTAAAAAGTATAATATCTCCGGGAGGGTCAAAAATTACGCGTCTACAGCTGCTCCTCTTTGACTGGAAACACAAAGTGTTTTCAGACAAAGAACGACTAGAAAGTTTTTTTACCCGACCCTTATTTAGAGAGACCAAAATTAAAAGAAGGGAGAATGTGACCGAGCCCTGGTATCTGAGCTGCCTACATATCCTTGGCTATAAAGGAATCAGGCCACGTGTAGTTCAGAAGCGAGAAGAATGACGGAGGAGGATACCGAGGTGGAGTGTCGAGTGAAGTACCGTCGAGGTTCCGGTCCGCGGTTCCTGCCGTTACATCAAAGATAAAAGGAAAAATTACAGCAAAATAAATAAAAATACAAGATCCTATCTACTTCTTGTCTTGAAACTTCCTTGGATTTCTACTTGATCCTCCAACACGAAACTGAAAATTCACCCTATTCTTCAGATGGGCATCCTGCTGACTTGAATTTGAAGAAAACTGGAAGTTGACTTTATTCTTCAGGCGGGCTCCTGCTGCTTCCGACTTAAACTTGAAACTGAAACTTGACCCTATTTTTTAGGTGGGATTCTCCTGATGCTTCTCTAACTTGAATGTTGAAAACCGAATGCTGACCCCGTCTTCAGGCGAGCTCCTGATGCCTCCCTGACTTGAACTTGTAATCTGAAATCTGACCCTGTTCTTCAGGCGGGATTCTCCTGAGGCCTCTCTAACTTGAAATTGAAAGTTGACCTTATTCTTCAGGCGGGATTTTTCTGATCCCTCCCTGACTTGAAATTGTAAACTGAAAGTTAACCCTATTCTTCAGGTGGGGTTCTCATGGTGCCTCTCCGACTTGAACTTGAGAGTTGACCTTATTCTTCAGGCGGGATTCTCCTGATGCCTCTTGAACTCAAAATTGAAAACTGAACACTGACCCTATTTTTCAGGCGGGCTCCTGAAGCCTCTTGAACTTGAAAACGTAAACTGAAAGTTGACCATGTTCTCCCGGTGGGTGACTGCAATCACAACAACAGACAAAACAAAGAAAACTTTTCTGCCCCAATTTGTACCAGGAACATTTGTGAGTGTTAGTTGAATCCCATTTTTCAGGTGGGTCCTAAAAACTTAAATCAAATCCCATTATCCAGGAGGGTCCTGATAACTTAAAATTAATCCCATTATCTAGAGGGTTCTGATAATTTAAAACTAAGTCCCATTTTCCAGGAGGGTCCTGAAAACTTAAAATATACTTACCTGAGCCAGGCTCTCTTCCTGGAGGATCTTCTGTAGAAAGAAAAAATTCCTTGCCCCTGAATCATGCTTTCCTCATGGAGGGTCCCTGGAAATCAGACAAATTTTCTTGCCCCTGTTTGCACTCGGGAGATTTGTGAGTTGTTAGAAAAATTGTAAACCACTTATGCTACTGATGCAATGATAAGAGTAAACTAAAGACTCGACTAGGATGTGCGTTTCCATTGAGCAAAACCACAAATGTTTGACTAGCAAGTGCGTCTGCTAAGAGTAAAACCTGAAAGACCCAAATTAGGAAGTGCTTCTCCTGGGGATGGGGGCAAACTCAATTTAGGAAGTGCGTCTCCTAAAAGTATATCCTAAAAGACCCAGACTAGGAAGTGCATCTCCTAGGGGGGTGAAACTTCAATGACTCGAACCAGAAAATGCGTCTCCTAGGAATGAACTTAAACGACCCAAAACTAGGAAGTGTGTCTCCTAGGGGTAAAATCTAAATTTAGGAAGTGCGTCTCTTAAAACAAAACTATAACTTGAAAGACCCAGACTAGGAAGTGCGTCTCCTAGCGGTGAACTTAAATGACTCAAGCTAGGAAGTGCGTCTCCTAGATATGAACTTAAATGACCCAAAATAGGAAGTGTGTCTCCTAGGGGTAAATGCTCAATTTAGGAAGTGTGTCTCCTAAATAGTGTAACCTGAAAATCCTAGACTAGGAAGTGCGTCTCCTAGAGGCGAAACTTCAATGGACCAAACTAGGAAGTGTGTCTCCTAGGAATGAATTTAAATGACCAAAATTGGGAAGTGTGTCGCCTAGAACAAACGTGTAACCTAAAAGACCCAGACTAGGAAGTGCGCCTCCTAGGGGTGATGTCTGATCTTCTCAATAGCCTTTGCGTAATCATAATTGGGGCATTACGCCTGAAAAATTCAAGCTTTGATATGAACATAAACTTCATCCCTGTTTCAGACAAAGAAAACTTGTGAGTTTAAAACATGGTGGTTAGTTTGTGGCCTTGACTATGAGGGATATTTCTCTTGCACTTGTCATGACCAACTTGAACTTCAACTCGGAAGACAGTGCTTGTTATCGGCCAACCATTTTTCCGTACAACCCTTATCACAAGAAATATTCCTGATTCGTTCATGTCCAAACCTTTTACCCGATGCATTGCACTCGTATTGTGACATTCAACAAGTCTTTGTATTTCACATGGATCCCAAAGAACATCTATTATTACCAATTCAGTGCACACCCAATTCTCCTGTGTCTTGCCAATTTAATGTGCTTGTCAGGCTCGGCTTTGTGCGATTAAAAAGTTGGTAGCAGATTTTGAAGTCATTTCTCACTTGTTTCGACAAAACAGACTCAAAGGGGACTCAAAAAAAACAAGAGGAACAAAATAAGGAGAAAAACGAGAAGAGATGGTATCTAACAAGAAAAACTTTTACCCAAAAAAAGAACGAAGTAGAACTAATCTGGTTTGAAGGCCAGCTCCATTGATCATGACATTCATTTTGGATTAAGTGGCCTTATATGTCAAGAAAGTCTAATGTTCCACTCTTGTTATACCTATATGCCGTGAAACTGGGCTTCAATGCTCCGATCATCCTATTTGATTCACGATCCTTATTCGAATTGTAGTGCGTGAAGGGTTTTCACCATCAAGCCTCTCTCATTTTACTCTTTCTCTCAACTCATCGTCGCCTTATGGTGCCCCTAAGGTTTTTCACCAATAAGAATATCTCATTTTATTATTTTCTCTCTTTGTGCTGAGATCAAGGTATTACCCATTATTCAAGAAAATCATACTTTCGCCACACACTTGCTTTGGCATCCTCAAAGATTGGTCGGAAGGTCTTTCTTTGGACCGTAATGTAGTCTTTTGGACAGGGTTGGAAAGAAATGGTGGCATGAAGGCTCAAAATTATTTAAGATTAAAGGGTTAAAATTTACAACTTTGGGAGTCATATCTTTTGGCCAAAATTCAAATTTCTGCCCCAGTTTCTTGGAGTATGGGGTTTTTTTTTTTTGATTTTTTTTTTGTTTTGTTTTGATCGGACCGAACCATAAGGCTGCCTACGTATCTTGTGGTGACAATAATCACGAACGTAGTTCAAACGTACAATTTGTTTTGTTTTTCCCATTTTTCTTTTTTTTTCTCTTTTTTTTTCTTTCTATTTTTCCCTTTTTCTGTTTTCTCTTCTTCTTTTTTTTGCTCTCTTTTTCTATTTTTCTCTCTTTTTTCTTTTGGATTCCAAAAGAGGGGCATGGAAGAGAACAAGTTAACGCTCAAAGGGGTAGCAAAAGATAAAAGTGTTTGGGGTAGCAGAATAAAATGTCTTCGTCATACCAAACTTTAAAGGTGCCAAGTACAAACAATGCAATTGAAAATAAGCCGAAGAACCATGCAAAATGTCTCTTGATGGCATCAATACAAACACAAAGTGCCAATGGGCAATACCTTTATCCCAATGAATGACCTCGCTAGTTCGAAGCAGACTTGACTCAACCTTATCTTTATGTGAAGGGATGCATTTCAACATTGACTGATCTACCTTGCACTGCTTGAGGGACATTTCCTTGTTGTATGCTCTTATCAACCTCTAGATTTTCTGGACTAACTGCCTCAGTTTCACTCAATCCCAGCTTCTGGTTATCTTAGAATCCGTGGATCTTTATTTGTTTCCTCAAATGCAGCTTTTTATCATATTCAAAATTGTGTTTCATTATTCCATGATTAGACTGACTTTCAATATTTGGCTAAAAATTTCGCATGCATGTCATGTCACTAAAGCAGGCACGAAGAGACTAAGCACATAATGACACAAAAGGATAAACTGTATTTTATTTAGTAAAGTATGGAAGGGTTTAACGACAAGACAAACAACCTTAAATTCGAGCTACAATCCTAAAATAACCCGGATAATGAAAATAACAACAGAAAAGACAGACAAGACTCACACAAACAAAATACAGGGATAGAAGGGTTTGACTCAATAAAAACAAATAAAATCTGGATCACAACCTTGGAATAACCCAGATAATAGAAAAAACATCACAACAAGCTACCAAGATTCTTTCCTAATGAGGAGGGAATGACTTTTCAATTGCTAAGCTTGACATTTAGCTACAAATTTGCTCATCAGAATCATCATGGCCTTCTTCAATTTCAGTCGGCAAGTTTCCGAGAGGATTCTCATACTCCATGTCACCATGCATCATCCCCACAAAGTGTGCATCATCATGTGCATGTAAAGGATTCTGCATGATATTCTGGGTGTCAATGTCCTGGATCACAATTATCCCTTCTTGAATCATTCTTTCTATTTCCCTTTTTAAAGCACGACAATCTTCAATGCTATGCCCTTGGACATTAGAGTGGCACATGCACCGTACAGTAGGATCAAAACCTTTTTCATATGGGTCCGGAATATAGCCGAGGAGTGGCTCGATCAAGCCAGAATGCTTTAACTTTTCAAACAAGCTTGTGTAGGATTCTCCGATTGGCGTCAAACTATTTCTTTGCCTTTGTTCCCCTCCATGACCCTATTTTCTAGGGTTGTTGGATGCTCGAACATGTTGTGAAGGCAAGAGTGTGTTATGCAGCGTTGGCGCTCGCCATAAGGAGTGACCCAATGGTTGGATAGATGATCGGATGTGGTTCGGAGGATAATACTGAGGTGGATTATGTGGAGCTCAGGGATGGGTTTGGGGTTGGCATCGGGGTCGAGGCTGAGTATATTGGGGAGGCGAACCCGTTGAGCCATGTCGTGATCCTGAGACAACCATGGCAACATCATCATGTTCCTTCTGACCCAACAAGCCTCCTGTGTCGTTCTGAATTGCTTGTGTTGTGGATTTTAAAGCAGAATAGCTCATGATCTTGCTTGACTTCAACCCTTCTTCTACCATTTCTCCCATTTTCACCACGTCATTAAAAGGCTTACCCACAGCCGAGATCAAATGCCCAAAGTAAGTAGGCTCTTGAGCTTGAAGAAAGTACTGAACCATCTCAGCTTCTTCCATCGGTGGATTGACTCGGGCAGCTTGCTCTCCCCGTCTGAGCTCGTGCTCCCTAAAGCTTTCATTAGGACTCTTTTCCATCTTGGTGAGGGACACGCGATCCGGGACAATTTCTGTATTGTACTGAAAGTGTCGGGCAAAGGCCTGGGCTATATCATCCCATGTGTACCACCTGCTGGAGTCCTGGCAGGTGTACCATTCTAGAGCTGCCCCACTCAGACTCTGGCTAAAGTAAGACACCAGTAATTCTTCCTTCCCCCCGGCGCCTCTCATTTTGCTGCAATAACCTCTCAGATGAGCTATAGGATCCCCATGTCCGTCATACAAGTCAAACTTGGGCATCTTGAACCCGGTCGGCAGTTGGACATCAGGATACAAATACAAATCCTTAAAAGACATACTCACTTGACTTCCTAGCCCTTTCATATTCCTCAGTGACTTCTCCAAGCTCTTTACTTTCCTAAAGATCTCCTCTTGCTCTGCATTCTTGGCTAGTTTTTCAGTTTCAACGTGAGGCTCGAAGTTAAGGGTGTAAGAGTAAGGATCTGAGACTTTGAATGTGGGTTCTGGAGCATGGTATTGGGTATTTGGAGTTTGGAATGCGGGCTCACTAGAGGGTCGATGAAGGGTAGCTTATGGAGGGGGTACGAAAATGGGAGCAGGTGTCGGAGCAGGGAATGAGGTTGTTTTGGCTGGTGGGGCGTGAAAAGTTTGGGACGAAGTGCCGGGGTAGGAGTGGTAAAGGGTGAAGCCTGGTGCGTGTTGTAGGGAAAGGTTAATGGTATTGGGCATCTAGGCTTGATACAGTGGTGGAATGGAAGCAGGGTTTTCTGCATAGTTGGTACGGAATGAAGGTGGAGGGTGTCCTTTAACCCAGGCCTGATACATTTTCGTCATCTAATGTTTTACCCTACGGAGCTCCTCTTTCAGTTCTGATTCTGATTCAACAATTTCCCTCGACAGGTCCACAACTCCTGTGGCCAAGTATTTGCTAGCCATGACTACCTTGCTTTTTGACCTTGTGTTATATGGATGAATTCCAAAGTGCCACAAACTAACCACCCTCTGTTATGATAACAATAAAAGTAACAAAGAAGAAAACATGTTAGCATTAGGGAATTTATCAGATTGAAATATCACATTGCGTGCTATGCCCCTAACAACAATTAACGGTTCTAGAATGAATTCGAGAGTCACAAGGACATTGGCATCATCCCAATTTTGTTCATTTCACTTTCTCTTTTCTTTATTTTCTAGCACTCTTTGGCTTGCTCATTATCCTTCCTCTCTTTTCTTACTAATTATCACCATTTTCTTTCTATCACCCCTCGCGTCCCACAAATTAATTTTTTTTCTTTTCTTTTTTAATTTTTTTTTTTAATAATTTGATCGAACCCTATGTAGGTTGTCTACATATCATGTTCCACATGAATCAGACCAAGCGTAGTTCCGGAGAAGTGATGGATAAAATAAACTAAAAAAACAAGAATATTTTTGCATTTTTCATTTACAACCCTTTTTTTTAATACGGAATCAAAAATACAATAACAAAAGACTCGACAAACTCGGCTAGACTATGATAGACTCTGACACCATCTAATAGACTCAATACTATTGGACATGGCTAGAAAGTAAAAGACAACATAAAAAAAAGACTCAAAAACATATAATAATAATAATAATAATAATAATAATAATAATAATAATAATAATAATAATAATAATAATAATAATAATAATCTCCTTAAGCAGCTCCTAAATGCAGCGGTCCTGACTGGATGGTTATGCGGCGTCTGTCGTGCTCAAGCTCCGATAAGTAGATCCACACATATATGAGAAAACTAAGACCAAATAGAGTTAAAGACCTAGAACACTATGCGCGACAATTACACTTCCTGTTGGACACATGAAAGACATGATTGAGGCTATTTTGGCAAAATGGCTTGCGTGGCCAAAAGTTGCTATTAGTGCAAACTCGGCAAAGGTACCCTCAAAGACATGGAAAAATTACTTTGCAAAAATGATTCATTTTGTAGAAATAGCTTATGTGGCTAAAAAAATGGTTAAGCATGCAAATTCAACAGAACAGACCTTCAACAGAGAGGAAACTTTGTTGTACACTTAACGCTCTAAGACATATGTTCATAAGACACTTTGAGGAAAAAAAACAGCCCTATTTTGCACAAATGGCTGATGTGGCAAAAAAAGGCTAAATATGCAAGATTTGGCTACGACCCCCTGATGCCAAGAACTTAAGACTCGCTAGAAAGACCGGAACCTATGAGGGTTGCCTACGTATCACGCCCCGAAAGATGAGAATCAGGTTCGCGTAGTTCGGGAAGATTGGATACGAGAGAATTATTTGTAAAAAAAACATATTTTTGTCTCTCTTTTTTTTTTTGAAAAATGATGAAAACATGTAAAATCTTTTTTGGATTTTCTTTTCTCTTTTTTTGAATTTTTTTTTTAAAAAAAAAGAAAGTGATGGGAACATGCAAAATCTTTCTTCTTTTTTCTTATTTCATTTTCATTTCTTTTGTCTTTTTCTTGAAAATAAATAAATTTGCGAAAGAAAAATATAATTGGTCCTACTTGCTTCATTTTCACACTTAACCCTCTTTTATTTCTCATTTATCCTCAACCATCATTGGTCCGCCAAATGACCTCTTTTACCCTTGAAGAATGCAACATGTAACACATAAAATGCATCAAGATAGTCTTTTTTATTTGGGGGAACATGTCCTAGATGGACCCAACCCCTGTGTTGAGTCCCCTAAGTCAAATGCATGTGATGCAAACAAGCGTTCCTACTAGGGATCCAGCATGAGGCTATATTATTCTAGGTTTAAAACCTGGGTGTATTGTTCTAGACCTGGATTACCCGAGAGGACATCTCGCGCCGGGGGGGCAGAGTACCGATAACCAAAAGATCATCCGGCTTTGGAACTTGTCTGAACCTCATTCTAAATTGGGATATGACACTAATAGAAAGAAGTCACACCAGCGTGCACTCCTCAAAAGATAGAAGAGAGGGGTTTCATAGCAGTGTCACGACCCAAAATCCATAAGGTCGTGATGGCGCCGGACACCATTTTCAGGCAAGCCAAATCATACATTAATTGAAATAATTTCCTATTTTAACATTTATGAAAAACAATTCCTTTCACTTTATTATATATTAACCAAATAAAATCTGTTAATTTAAAAATAATGGTTTGAATACTACACTTTAGCAAATATATCCCAACACACCCCATAACCCGGTGTCACAAGTAAGCTGCAGATCGCCTCCGGATGATGCAGCTCGCCTAAATCTCCGAATCCTCCACATTGCTATGAAAGTACCTGTGCAATGAAATGCACAGCATGAGTACAAAAACAACGTGTACTCAGTAAGTCGCCAGCCTAACCTCAGAGAGGTAGTGACGAGAGGTCGAATTAGACACTCACTAAGAGCCAGCAAATTAATTAACAGTATAAGATGAACACGATAGGCATGTAAGGGTAGTAAAGCAGCATATATATAAGGTACTGAAATTCAAGTAAAAACTGGAAATAAACAAACGGCTACCACTTTCTCATTATTTTCCAAAATATCTTAAATAAACAGTTTCCTCTTTGTTCTCCCCCAAATATAATAAATCCCCAGTTTCTTCTTTATCTTTTCCCCAAATATCTTATCACTTCAAAGATCATGAAAAATATAACAATTTAGTATGCACATACGGGATAAGGACAACCGGCCTGAGCTATCATAATAATCATCTGTGTGCACTACCGAGGGTCGAACGGCCCGAACCATAATATTTCTTTCAATCCCGCTGTGGCGTACGGCCCGCTCCTATGAGAATGGGAGAAATAACACTCCGCTCGCGGAATGTAAATTGTGAACCGGTCACATGCAGTCATGCACAATCAACATTCCGCCTCGACTACGTCGGGAAAACAAATACTCAAGTAAATGACAGATTTCTCTTTTGAAACCACAAAATAGTATTTGAACCCCTTTTTTCGAAATTCACTTGACAAGACTTTTTATAATGTTTAATAACATAACCTTATCCGGAAACACAATTGCCCGCGAAGGAAATCAATTCTCTTTTTAGATGCTTAAGAAAATAAACTCTAATCTCCTTTAGTCATTCAATTACAACTTCAATTATATTAGCAGTCTAACATTACAGAAAAGATCACAGGTACAACGGGTAAGGCATGCTAGTGGGTCCTAGGCTACTCGGACATGGCATGATAGTATCAACGCACGGACTTCCGTCACTTCGCGCGTACGTAGCCCCCATAGATAGTAACACATACTTAATTAGTTCACCTAGGGGGACAATTCCCCCTCACAAAGTTAGAAAGGAGACTTACCTCGCTCCGAGATTCCATAACCGGCCTCCAAGGCCTTTCGATGACTCCAAACAGACGCACAACGCCCCAAAACTATCCAAACAACCACAACCCAATAAAAATATATGCTAATATTGCAACAATTCCAAATTATATAATTTCCCAGCCCCGCTTAGTGAAATGACCAAACTTCCCTCGAGCCCACGTGCCCGGAATCCGAAATTTCTTGAAGATATATTCTACCCATAGCCTTACTAAATCAAATATACAATTTACTCAAATATTCATGCACAATTCGTGGATAAAAATCCAAATTTCCATTTTCTAGGTTTCTTTATGATTCTCCAAATTTCCAATCAATTTCCATGTCTAATCCATGCATATAATCTTGTATTTAACTTAGAAGCATGAAGGAGTTACTTACCTTGACATTGCATGAAGAAATCTTCTCTTTGAAGCCTTCTAAGATCGCCTAAGCCAAAGAAGAAATGAAGAGATGGCCAACAATTCACGTTTTAAAAACATTCTGCCCAGCCTAGATTCCGCACCTGCGGTCCTACCTCCGCACCTGCGCTCCCGCAGGTGGGACCAATCTCCCGCACCTGCGGCTGCCTCAACTCCAGCCCAAAATCTCACCTGCGCCCTCTGTCCGCATCTGCATCTTCGCAGGTGCGGAAATGCCATCGCACTTGTGCTCCCAGCCAGACCATCCATCCTTCGCACCTGCGGCCAAATCCTCACAGGTGCGGTCACACCAGATGACAGCAACCTCAGCCTTCTTCAAACTCCGAAACTTGATCCGTTAACCACCCGGAATCCACCCGAGGCCCCCGTCCAATTATACAAACTTGTTCCAAAACATAATGCGGACTTTCTCGGGGCCTCAAATCACATCAAAAAAAATCGAAACCACGAATCGCACGCAAATCCCAACTTTATGAACTTAGAAATTTCCAACTTCTACACTGATGTCGAAACCTATCAAATCACGTCGGATTGACCCCAAATTTCGCGCACAAGTCATATTCGACATTACATACCTGCTCCAACTTCCGGAATCGCATTCCGACCTCGATATCAAAACTTCCACTTCCGGTCGGATTTCTCAAAAACCTTCAAATTTCTATCTTTAGCCAAATGACTTCAAAATGACCTCTGGACATCCGAATTCACTTCCGATCACGCTCCCAACTCCAGAATCACCATAAGAAGCTATTCCCAGACTCGGAATCCCAAACGGATATCAACATCACTGAAATGCGCTTCAAGCCAAACTTAGGAAATTCCGTCAAAAATGTTGACTTCCACATTATACGCCGAAATGCTCTCGGGTTATCTAAAACCCGATCCGGACATATGCTCAAGTCCAAAATCATCATACGAACCTGCTGGAACCTTCAAATCCTGATTCGGAGGTCATTTACTCAAAATCCCAACCTTATTTGATTCTTCCAACTTAAGGCTTCTGAAATGAGAATTTTCTTTCCAAATCAACTCTAAACTTCCCAAAATTCAATTCCGACCACACCTACAAGTCATAATACCTGAAATGGAGTTGCTCACGACTTCAAACCGTTGAACGGCGTGCTAGAGCTTAAAACGATCGGTCGGGTCGTCACATTCTCCCCCACTTAAACCGACGTTTGTCCTCGAACGTGCCAAGAACTTCTCTGGAGTTACCTGAAATCACTGTTTAACACCTCGAGCACCTTCCCGTGCTACCACAACCCAGTTGAGTACATTAGCTTGATCAAATCTGAAGATTCCTTCTTTTATCCATATAATAAGCTCAGAATTCATTCAAACACCCGAAATTTTCTGCCAGGCCTACTTCAATCATATAATCACCGTATCAACTACCACACGAGGCACCAGAACACAACTGCCTACCTTTGCTGAATCGGCACCATACACCACATAATCCATCATCTGACCACAATGACACTCCCTGAACCTTAATAGCCAAAATTTCACGAATCTGGTGCTCCCGATACACCTCATAACAAATATACACACATCCTACTATAATGCTGACGATACCACTACAATGGAGGAAATGTGCAGAAATTCATCCCCAACTGCAGAGTTAACAAATCCTTGAATATCTCATCTTGATTAGAATCATCACCTCATTATGAACCTGAATAACGGTATTTGTTCTTTGATATACACTTCACATAACCTTATCGCACGGATCACTGATCCGATAATCTCGTCTTACCCAGTGTGAACTGCTCAGAAAACAAATCACCTCAAACATGACCAACAGCCTCACATGATACCATATCGCGCCGATAGGCCATAACTCAAACATGATAGATAAGAAATGACTCAAGAAGGGACTATTCAACTCGCACAACTAATATGAACTTTTCTCAGAAAATAGGAAGTAAAACATAAGAAAAATAAATATATATTAACCCTTCTCATTATCACACTGTTGCGACGTGCAACCCAATCCAAATAACATACCCGTGGCAGCGTGCCACCCGGTCCCATCATAAAACTCACATAAGGAAATATACACGGAGCTGAATCGCTCACTATTACACATTACCGAATATCGGTCACAAGCACGCTAAGTGCATAATACCATCATTGGGAGACTGATACAGCCGCATGCTACAAAACTCAAGCACAACTGAGGTGCGATATATATATATATATATATATATA
>MDKI01277444.1:0-61729 GCA_005239505.1 Nicotiana paniculata | reverse complement strand
CCTCTTGACCTTTTTACCTGAGGTGTTCCTTCATGGGCTACTTGCAAGGTATCCCAGATCTCTCTGGCAGTGGTGCAGATTTGGATTACACACTAGCCACTTTTTGGCCTTTGCATTCTTCTCCCATTTCTTCAGATCCTCAGCAGTGCAATCAGCTCTAGTCTTTGGTATATCTATACCTTCAGCAGTCTTCTTCATGGTAGCTAGAGGAACATTAGTGACTATGTCCCAGAGTTCATAGTCTTCTCCAATCAGGTGGTCATTCATCTTGTTTTTACACCAAGAGTAATATTGGCCATTGAAGAGTGGTGGCCTTGCAGTTGATTGACCTTCCCAATTTCCAGGTGGTACACTCATCTTGATCTTCTCCAAGGTGCTAGCCTTTCAAGGATAACCTGCTCTGATACCAATTGATGTTTTTAGACGTCAATACCGCACAAGAAGATAGGTTACTTTGTGTGGTACCCAATTTTCGAGTGCTGTCTCAGTAGAAGAACCTGGTTCTTCTTCGTGTTCCAACTACTACTGTTGCGGAATAATAAAAAGCAGTAAAGTAAAAACACAGAGATTTTTACGTGGAAAACACTTGGCTCAAAAGGTGAAAAAACCACGACCTACTCCTCAGTAGGATTTGCTCAACTCTTCACTAAAAACTCTGAGCCAAACGGACTTACAAAATAAACTCTTTTGTAATCCTAGGACTAACTCTAATCCCTTTGTAGTAACTAGCCCCTAGCTAATTTCTACAAGCTTCAAGTTAACTCTAACTTGAACAATGCGTACCTATTACAATTGCTTCTATGAAAGCTGAAAAGATACAATATTAAAACTCCTACTACAACCAACTAGACTCAATGATAAACAGATGGAACTGGTTCTTCTAGTTGGTCTGTAGCCTTTGTGTCGCACAATAATTCTGCTTGCAAAATATCTCTGGGAACTTTGCTTTCAGATTTTGATTCACTTCAGCTTTTGTGCGTTGAGAATTCTAGTAGAAATACATCGAGTATTTATAGAGTCAGTTGTTGAGCTTGTCATCCAATTCTATTCCAACTCTACATGGGTGAACAAATTCGTATCAAACTCAACTTCCTTTCTTTTGTTACTTTCCTTGTTGAATTCGACTTCGATCTTCTCATCAGTTTGCAACCTTTTCGCATTAGGAGACAATCTCTTGGTTCATTGATATTTCACATTCACAAATATCTCCTATGCATATACGGTTCATGTGCCAGCTATTCAGTTCAAGATGTGTCTTCTGATGGACCTGGTTCAACTGGTCAGTCATTTGTCAATCTTCAAAACTATGCAGTGACATGGGTCAACACTCCTCATCATGAGGCTTGATTTCAGCAGTCACCTCCGGCTTTGAAGGTTTGGTGGCCTCGATGGCCTTCCTGGGTCGATCCACTAGTGCAGAGGTGTCACCTTCTTCATCTTCTTCTTCTTCCTCCTCCTCTCTCAAACTTTGGACTGATTCCATAGTGAGAGGAATGACCTTCCTCTTGGTCCTTCGAGCTCTAGGTTTGGGGTCCTCGGACAGCGAGACCCCCTTCCTTTTCTTGTCTTTCCCCGGCTACAGAATTGGGGACTTGGTCTCTTCCTCGCCACTCGGGGGCTTCATGATTGTGTCTTTATTCAGGCTTGCACAAAAATAAGCTTAGTAATAAATAAAGGTATGGAAAGCACCTCGGATATAAGGAAGAAAACACTTACCATGGTTCTTTGCCTCTCATCTGCCCTTCACCAAGTCATGCCAGTTGCGCTCGGCATGGGAAGAAGTTGATGCCAACTTCTGAACCCAGTCTTCAAGGTCGGGGACCGCAAGAGGCATCCTAGCAACCACTGCATAACAAATAAAAACGTTACATAAAAGCAAAAGCGGAGTACGAAGATTAATCGGTAACACATTACTTGCGATCAGGGTTCCACTTCTTGGGGAACGGTATTTTCTCCTTCGGGATGATGTCACAGGTCCTTACCCGCACGAACCGGCTCATCCAACCCCGGTCCTTGTCCTTGTCGATGATCGCGAACAAGGCCTTCGTTACTCGACGTTGAAGCTTGATCAACCCTCGCAAAAGTCGGGGCCGATATAACCGCATGAGGTGGATGAGAGTGAACTCTAGCCCCTCGGCCTTGCTGGAGAAGAAGCGGAGCATGATCACAATTGCCAGAACAAGGAATGAACCTGGCCTAGGGTGACCTAGTACCTCTTGCAAAAATTGACGATAACTGGGTCGAGAGGACCCAATGTGAAGGGGTAAGTGTAAACACTTAGAAACCCCTCCACATGAGTGGTAATGCTCTCTTCGTGGGCAGGGATCTGTACAACGACCTCGGGCCCCCATTTACAGTCTTTCTTCATGGCCACGAGATGGCCTTTCATTATCGAAACGATGTATCTCGACACATGTTCACATCGGCCTGGGACCGATGGAGGGTTCTCGACTTTGAAGTCGGATTTTAAGATGCATTGGCCAGGAACATACTCGTGAGGGACGGTTCCACCGGTGTTTTGTAATCCGCCGACCGGGAACAAGAGGAAGAAACTTTCTCCTTTTGTGGGACGGTTTTGGAGGTTTTCGCCATTGATTCAGGTAGAAAAAAGCGAAGAAAGGTGAAACTTAGTGTTTTGATGCTAACGAAGGTGACTCAACGGGCGGTGAAAGAGAAGATATGGAGAGAGTTAAGGGACTTAGAAGATTGATGAAGGTGAAAGTAAAGTTTCAATTCAACAAAAGAGTCTATATTTATAGATTTACGGCGACGGTTCGGTGGTGCTAGTGGCCGACGCCCAGTGACAAGCATTAATGATTTGGGGGACTGTACACACTGGATATTTCGGTCACCTCCATCGTTTATGTCACGAGGATGACATCACTATCTAGGTCTCCAGAAAATCGAGGCTCAAGTCGTTTCTTCTCATTTTATTCTAAGAAACGAGGGGACTATCTGTATACGGTAGAAATCGGGGCTACCCAATTTCATTCTTTGATAAAGAGAGGGATGTCACATCAAAGAGCTCGGACGTCGAGTCCGTAATCGAAGCCTCTTTCCAGATCGAGGTCAACATCAATAATCGAGGCCAGAAAGAAACAAACTCCGAAGTGACATCGGTTTAGCTTGATAATGCAAAGGGCGAGATATTCGCAATAGGTCGAGTATCGCGGCGTGAATCTCGGAATGGATCAATCTACAACGGTTAATCAGTTGTTAATATGATTTCATATTATTATTAGAAGTGTACTTTATTTAGGACTCCTCTATTATATAAAGAGGAATTCCATTCATTTGTAAGCATCAATCATTCACTGAGAAAAATATATACACTCGTTACTTTCTTGTTATTTCACATATTGTTCATTAGAGTTGCTTTATTATTTACTATTCTTACCATTCCACCTCGAGAATGTCACAAATCGAGGTCGAGACTTTGCTTACATACTGGTTTGATTCATTTCATTATCTAATTCATCTGTTTAATTCCTTGTTTGTCAATTGACATTGGATTAAATCACATATCCTTAAAACCACAATATAAGTTTAATTGTTATCCGAATTTGAGGGTAAACAATTGTATATCTCATTTTGAGGATATTTGGTGAAGATTAGATTTGATTTTGGCTAGATTTTCATATTGTTCGAAGAAGAACACATGACATACAATATAAATATAAAACTATATTACAATTGTATAATAGTTGTATGAAATTTGTATGAATTATATTTGATTGTATTTTATTTGTAGTTATATTTTTTTTACTTTTGGAATGATGTATGAAATTGAAAATTAGTTGTATAATGTATGAGTCATCCTATGAAATTTTTATTAAGTTATAAATACTATGATTTTACGTAAAGTTGGTGATACGTATCAAAATCATATTAAGTGCGGAAGTTTGATTAGAATTTCAGAGTGGAAGAAGAACACACTACATATAAAATATGTACCGATCATAAATATATACAAAATATATAATAGATATATTGTAAAAAATTTGTATGAAAATTGTATTTAAGTTGTATGATATTATAGTTGTATTTAATTGGGTAAGAATGATGTAAAAATTTGTAAATAAGTTGTATACATTATAATTAGTTGTTTAAAATTTATTTTTAGTATGTACATTGTTGTAGATATATCAATTATTTGTATTAAATTTATTTTTACTTTGTATGTTGTTGTACCATGTATTATTCTTTTCTTAAAATAGGTAATTATGGCAAAGAGAAAGAAGAGTTGCACTAATTATGATTTAAAATAGGTAACACACAATTAAAAAGACTCTATTCAGATGGAAGGACAATTTGGACTTCGTTCCCTTCACTCACACCCTTTTCGAAGCAAAGAATCCCTAATTTAAAGCACTAAATATATAAATTGCAAGAAAAATTTATCTAGAACGGATAATATACAAAATTTAGATAATTTTAATAAATAAATTTTAAATATTATATAAGAATGAAAAAATCTCAATTATTTGACACCGTAGAAGCCCAACTTTCTCTTCTCCTCTACGATTCTCTGGTTTCGTTTCGGCTGAAGAAGTTTGGCACTACTCTGCCGGAAGCCAAAAGATTTGCGTAAATTTAACACCTTTTGGGTGGCTTTTAGCTTTTGACCCCACTTGTTTCGTGGTAGAATTTCAAGGTTAAAAATTAAAATTATTACTTATGGGTGAACAAAAGGCAAAAGTTTGCCTATTAGAAATTCGGACAAAAATACAAGATTATCCACTTTGAGGCTATTTGAGTACTTTACCCACCGGAAACATAGGAAAAATGCGCCTAAATGCTATAAGATTCAACAAGGTGAGAAAAACTTGGCCCCTAACTGATTTTTGGAGCCCATTTAATTTCACTCGATGTGATTAAGTCAAGTTTATTAAAGTAAATTATTTAAATAAATCATCATAGGATTCTTATTTAAATAATGTAATTTTGCTTTAAGCCAAAATCAAATAGACCGGTAAGTCTTACCAGTTCTTTTCAATCTTTTGTTACAAAAATGTGAAGGACGGGTGGTGTATAATAGCTGTTGTTCCATTATTATCAAGATAAAATGGTAGAGCCCAATCTCTATAAAGAATTTCTACTATTAAAAACTCAGTAAAGACAACATACCGAGATATACCTGAACTTTTAATTGGGTACGACATAATACATGACACATATTACAGTACTTTTCAAGCTACAACCCACATGACTTTGCAGCCAGATTTATCAATCAAGCCAGACATGATTTGCCACTACTATCTCATATAATAGGATGAAATTAAATAATAAAGGTCCACACAAAACACACTTGTAAGATAATAAAATAATAGATTATATTAAGGGCACTTGGTCTTGTTTCCGTGGGTGGTCATTTCGGTGTAACATTTGCCACACATCTCTCTGTTGCCAAAGGTACCTGGGGGCACACATTTGCACCTTAAACAACATGTTCCACATGCCCTTATACACACTTTTGGCCTCGAGTGTAAACTGCATCTGTATTTGCATAACCCTCCACAATCCAATTGGCTTGAATGTGGAGCTGGTGCAGGAGCTACAGCCACGTCCCCATTCTTCATGTATTTTGCAAGCTTTAAAACTGCAAACAGTAAATACTTTTATGCCTCTAGAATCTAAACAAGGGACGAATTTCGAGCCCGTTTGGTCATAAATAAAAAAAATCTTTTATTTCAAAGAAATTGTTTTTTATTATTTGTTCATAAAATTTTTAATTTTCACTTGAATTACATTTTCGAAAATTTAAAGAACTCCTAAATATTATTTTTTAAAATTCACTCACAAAACTTCAAAAACAACCCTAAACTGAAATTTATATCCAAACACAACTCTAAATTTCAAATTTATATTTACACTGGTAAAAGGCTGTTTGATCAAACCGAGAGACAAGGGACTTGACCAGTCGCACTAATTACTGTTTTTACTTGCGGAGTCATCATGTATCATGTGGTAAAATTAACTTTTTCACTTGCAGTTCAATTAATGTGACAGTCAATTGCTTACTTCGGTACACAATAAGTAATTTTTTGATATTTTTTTGTGATTCAAAATTTTTCTAAATTTTAAGAATGAATTAATTACTATTTTTTGTCTTTATCGTCTTTGAAGTAAATAGAGTTGAAATATATGTTAATAGTATTTATGTGAAGAGATACTAAATATTTATACAGTTCATTACTAATTAATATTAAAAAGTAAAAATTTTAATCTATGTGAAAACAGCTAAAAAATCTCTTATTATGAACCGAAGTAAGTATATATCCCGGTCAAGTAGATCATCAGAGGTGCATTTATTTCAGTTGAACCATGGGATAAAACGTGATCTTTGTGGAAAACGGTTTACTACATCGATCTTGCTAACCAGCAAAACTTATTAACAATGGTTAAGCAAGCACTGCAACTAATGAAGATTGTAAAATGCAGGTATGTTAGTATTCTTGTTAAATTAGGACGCATAAAAAACCATTACATAGTTAAGTCATTCAATAAATGGTGTAGTTATAGTCCCTTATGTCAAGAAAATTGAAATCCAGAGCCTTATTGTTAACCAATAGAATAACAACCTCAAAGGAAGATCCTAAGTAGTTAGTATAGAAATTTATACTAACAAGAAAGCAAAATCAGTAAGCATTATTTTATGACTCACCTACGCTTTGAACTAGTCGCCTACTGGTCCCTCTGGTGAAAACCTGAAAATGAAAATCAATAGACCTCACCTCAGATAACAACAAGGAGTTAATAAAATATAGCATTATTAGTAGCCGAAAATATTGGGAAGCTAAATGTAAAATATTTAAAGGATCGTTTTGTAAGAAAGCATTGTATTAGTTACACATCATACTTGATATTATCCTATGCATAGAAAATCATAACATTAGTAATACCAAGGCTATTAATACATGCATTAGCATGGTTAAAGATAAAATTATACTTAAACTTTCTTAAAACTAGTATATGGAGGGTAATTTTGTAAACAATTATTTTTTTTTTAAATTATGCAACGCATTATAATTTTAGTACACCACACAAAAACAAGAGATAAAAACTAATGCTCATTATGAACTCATACATTATACATCCTACCAAACCTTTAGTGAAAAAGGTATGCGAGAGATCTATGGGGTAGTTTAGCCCAACAGTACTAAAGAAAAAAGTGTAATATTATTAAAAGAAGTAAAGAAGATGCACATACACGAAATGCTTGGCTGAGGGCAAAATGTTGTGGTTTATCTTCTTCAACCTTGAGATCAGTTAAAGAAACCTGCATGCATGGAATATAATACAGTGAGTCAAATGATAAATGATTTAGAGCAAAATAAATAAATGTAGAGACATATAAGCCCACTTATCCCAGTGATCTAACTAAGACTAGTTACCTCGGACTTAACACCCAAACACAGAAGTAAAAGAGCCACTACAAAAACCAAACGAATCGCCACCGCCATGATCTGACTAGCTTTGTTACTCTGTCCACACAATACCAAGAACAGCACCCAAGCTCCAACTATAAGGACTACCACTGGTTGTGTGCTCTTTTATAGTAGTAGTAGGAGATCGATGTGTTCATTTTTATTTCTTACTTACCATATTTTGTGGCTCTCTTGTTTTTAATGGTGCACCAGTAGTACAGCTGTTTGAGTGTACTATTGGTTTAGAATTTCGAGCTACACCAATTCTACCCTTTATTATCACATTAATGCTTTAATTTCTTCTTTTGCCTCTACTCTTAATGATATTTGACATAGTCATATTCTTTTGCCCTATTAGTCATGTAAATAAAAACACTTCTAAGCTATTTTTTTGCAAAATGTAAAATTTATTCGCTAATAATATTTGGCTGAATTTTAAATAAAAAAATAATTGAAAAAGTTATACAAAAAACAAAAGCTACTTTAAGAAATATGAGAATTAGTATGTGTTTTCGTTTCAATGCAATTAAATGCCCCCACATCCCACCTTCTTCATGTGACCGTACCGCCATATATGAGAAAACATGTGTTTTCCCTGCTTTCTAAAAGTTTCAATTTCAACTAGTAGCAGTCAAACATTTTCAAAAAGATGAAATTCTATTTTCCTTTGTCATTTAAAAAAAAATGGATTCTTTTATCTGAGCACATTTTCGTTAGTTGGCCAATTGGATTTTTCGAAAATATCTTCGACTTTGAGTAATACGCTGTTATAAAATCAATATCCAATATAAGCAAAAGACTTGACGAGAAAACATTTTAATTACAGCCAGCTTTGCTGCCTACTCAGAGGCGGACCTACATTGTAGGTTGAGGGATCATAGGATCCCGTTAATTTCGATAAAGATCTTGTATATATATGTTATATATATCTCTATTTATATATGAGACCCCTCAACTATATTTTCTGTAACCCCAAAAACTAAAAGGACAGAACGGCAGAAGTGATTGATCGGGCTACTTAAGTTCCTGGCATTGTTGGACGACGAGGGATTGAACCCCAACTTCAGCTTCCTGTTCTCCACTTCATTTTACTTCTCTTTTCTCCTCTTTTCTATTTTTGTTTTTTTTTCTCCCCTTGTCTATTTTAATTCTTTTTTTTTCTCTTTTCTACTTTAATTCTTTTTCTCCTCCTTTCTATTTTAGTTATTTTTTCCCTTCTTTTCTACTTTAGTTTTTTGAATACAACATAATTTATATTTAATAGCAAACTACTTTTTTTTTTTAATCTTTTTTTGAATACAATTATAGTTTACTACTAATACATAATAGTCAATTTTATTTGTTTTCAAATCCTCCCTTAAATTTAAAAGTCGCAAATTGCATCATATCGCTTCACAAATAAAAAAAATATAAATTCTTCTGGCACAACCTTCTTCAACAATTACTTTGACACCGACTCGACAATGACAACTAAGAGTTTGAGGCTCTTCTTTAGTAAAAGCTCATTAGAAAATTACATATTCCAAAACAAAAACTTAAACATATTTAGTTTGAAGTTTTCGCAGATAAACTAAATAAGTTCAGCATGTATAAACTAAAGGTTTAGCAAATGAACTAAATAACTTCAGTATATTTAGACCAAAGTTCCGGATAAAACTCATGATAAAACTGTAGACTGCAAGATAAATAACTTTATATACATTAACGAAATTTTAACTTCAATGTAAATCAATTTCATGCTACACTAGCATGAAGTCTTTAGTTTCAAAGTGAAACAACTTATTGTAAATGTGATTTTGAAAATGGATTTGGACAAATTTCTAGTTTTTTAATAAAACTATTGAGAGGAGAAGAGGAAAATTGCAGATCGCACAATTTATCAAAGATATAATTGTTATATTATTACAAATTTTTGTTAACCGGCTACTATGGCGGCAAATCCCCGAAATATCTCTTCGTCACATTATGGGCCGTACTTTTGGGCCTTTAATACACGTATGGACAACAGAGGGATGAAGGAAAACGACGACGGGGCATAATAACTTGGGTCGTCGCTTTGAAATTCGAGAGCCGAATTGACCTGCTCTTTATCCCCAAAAGAGAAACAAAAAAGATAGAAGTGTCAGCTGCCATGGGGTCCGTACAACCCTGTCACTTCACCATCCCATCATGGTTCTTTGGGATCCAGCTGTTAGGACAGTATATCGGCCCACTGTTTACAAGATTGGGCCTGCATGTTATCTGAGGGGTTTTATCACTCTTACTGGGCGTTTGGAGGTAAGAATGGTGAAAAAAAATTTCAAGTGAAAATTATATTTGGAATTTAGAGTTGTGTTTGGATATAAATATATTTTTAAGTTATTTTTGAAATTTTGTCATTGATTTGAGTGAAAATTTTGAAAAAGAACTTTTTGGAGTTTTCAAATTTTCGAAATTTTCAAAACGCATTTTCCAGTGAAAATTAGAAATTTTATGAACAAACTCTAATTTCAGAAAAAAATGAAAAACTTTTGGAAAAGGGGGAAAATTTCTTTTGTCCAAACGGGCTCTTAGTAGGCGTGTGGACATAAGAATTGTAAAATTCAAAAAATGGTGAAAATAATTTTTAAATGAAAATGATATTTGAAATTTAGAGTTGTGTTCGAACATAAATTTTAGATTGAGTTGTTTTTGAAATTTTGTGAATGATTAGAGTGAAAATTTTGAAAAACAGCTTTCTGGTGTTCGTCAAATTTTCGAAAATTTCCAAAATGCATCTTCAAGTGAAAATTGAAAATTTTATGAACAAACGTTGATTTCGAAAAGAAATGAATTTTTTTTGGAAAAAAGGAAGAAAAAAAATTATGTCCAAACAGGCTCTTAGTCCGCGATAAAAATTATTTATATTTGGTAGTCAAAAAAGTATATAAAATTTATATAATTTTTGGAAATAACATACAAAATATATATATATATATATATATATATATATATATATATATATATATATATATATATATATAAATTTTATATAGTATATTTTTTTGGCTAATATTGTGCGACTATACAATGTCCTATCCCATCTTATTAAGGACTAATCACAAAACGTGTCCGTTTCATTCTCAATACGTTAAAGAATCGTTTGGTTCATATTTGAAATAATACAGTATTTGGGCATAAGAAAAAAGTTACCTTGCAAAAATTATAGAGTGTCTGATTGACACTATTAAATAATACATTGCATTTAGGGAATTTATGTAAAATGGAATGCTGAATACGAATGCGTGTACTAGCAATATAAAAATGGGGGAGAGTGAGGACTATTACCATCCCCAAACAAATGCATGGAACTTTTCGTAGAGGAGTACATATCTTGAACTTCAAGATGTCTCCGAGAGTGACAATGACAAGAAGAAGTTAATACCTCTAAAAACGATAAGGATCCACGAGTAGACCAATTAGAACAATGGCAGAATTAAATTGAACAAAGCTTCACGGGATATGAGTCATTAACAATAAAAAAGAAAAGAAATAGAAAAGAAAAGAAATACAAGGGATGTTAAACCGGAAGATACTGCAGAAATTTCTCAAAATTTTCCATCTGTATTCCAAGAACAAGGTGAAAGATAAACCACAAACATCTAGCTCTTGCTTTCTGTTTTCACGCTCGAACTGCTAATATAAAACATGCTACAGAGACATTACAAACCAATAATATAATTCGTGTGGCAGCAGAACGCTTATCTTTTGAATAACTTCATTCTGGCACGCTCTTGATGCTTTTAAGCATATCAACAGAATTCATGTGACAGCTTTTTGAGTGTCTGTTACATTTTCATCTTGACCTATATCTCATGAGAATGCTCTTAGTATACCTTTTGACTCTAAGATATAGTATACAAAAATGAATGATTTCCCTAGAACCTGTGTACCTTGACTGTTGCAAAAGAATTTGAAGATATACATCCTTTTATATGTACGACCAGAGACCACAGTATCCAGCCATACTGCATGACCTCCGTCTACAGGTGTTGGCATCAAGACCACAATCATCATCACTGAAACATCTATGATCAGCACGAGTGTCAGGGATGTGACAAGCACTTTCAAGTCGCCTTTCATTTGATTCATGGTGAATCATAGCAGCTGGACAAACTCGAAGTGACATGGCACTGGTTCGTTTTATCTGTTCTCCATTTTACACAAGTTAAATAAATCATCATTCTTTGAGCTCATGTTTATCTGCTTTTACTAGTGTAAATGACAAGAGTTGTGCAATCAACAAAGCAAGAACTTGTGAACAGACCAAAAACAAGGGGAAATACAAAGGTAGACACACTCATCAACTTG
Organism: Nicotiana paniculata; assembly: GCA_005239505.1. Taxonomy (NCBI): domain Eukaryota; kingdom Viridiplantae; phylum Streptophyta; class Magnoliopsida; order Solanales; family Solanaceae; genus Nicotiana; species Nicotiana paniculata. The sequence continues at coordinate 49,973 of MDKI01277444.1, read as the reverse complement.
ACAAGAACAAACGGACCAAGTCCTTTGGTAGTTATCAAGCAATGTTCTGCTACTTAATAAAAATCACGATTCTATTTTCTTTAAATGTATCTCGTAAATGTATTAGTAGTAAAGACAGACTTTGTCAGTCCATGAGAATATAGGTAAAAATCTATTTCATCAGTTGACCCAATTACAACCCAGAGTTTATAACTAACCATTTTTCAAGCAATTTGGAGTCATAATTTATTTCCTTCTTTTCCCCCATAGAACTCGTTGGAGGAAAACACATGAAAAATTCTTTAAAAATGGGTAACCCACGGGCCTGGCAACTAGCAGTCAACCACCTACAAACTCTAATGGTTACCAATTGACAACCATTGGTTACCATCTAAGTTGCGCGGACTCTTCGATTTTGATGCGGTCCATGTCTGGATATGGAACGGATACCGATACCGGGACGGGATACGTCCCGGATACGGTCAACCGACTTCAGACACTTTGACCGGTGTCCATCGACAAATTTTGGAGAAAAATTGAGATTTTGATTTCTCAAACTCAAAAATAAAACAGATTTAGAACAATGAAAGAAGAATGTCCATCTTGGAGAATGAAAGATTGTGTTGTACATTCATGTAAGTTTTTCACATAATATATCTCAAAATTTACAATATTTTATAGCTCTATTTTGTATTAGCCGAATTCCCGCACCCATATCCATATCCGGATCCGCACCCCCGAATCTTATAATTTAGATTTTGCCGAATCCGAAACTCGCATCCGTCCCCGTATCGGATACCCGCATCCGAGCCCGAGCAACTTAGGTTACCATCATAATTCTCGTCTACGTTGAGACGGCCTAATAATGTTTAGAAAGTATTGTCTTATATGAAAGAAAATAAAGTGCTTTTACTGGCCTTCGATTAAGAAAACGCCCAACTAATAGAATCTTAATCACCCTAGCCCATTTAAACTGATTGTCACAGGACAGTTTATCGAGTCTTCACTCATTTTCCACCTCTAGGTTATACTTAAGAAGCAACAACAATTATTATAATGCCTCAGTTCCAAACAAGCTAAGGTCGACTGTATGAATCCTCACTGGCCATATTTCTTCATTTAAACTCATCTCATGCCAATATTATACAAAATAAAAGTAAAAGTACTAGAAGTTCGGTTTGTTTTCTACTAAAAGGTAATATTACAAAGACGCGAATACAGCAGGATATATGAACACTGAAGGGTCAGCATTAACATGTGCAAGTTAGAGATATGATGCAGCTGATATGACTATTTCTCTCCAAGGACTGACTCATAATGCACCCCCTTGGAATTGGAAATGAAGGAAACGCGGCAAATTTACTTATAAAACTAGAAAAGACCAATGACAATTGTTAATGGAAAGGAAATTATACCTTGACAGAACTTCCATTACTTAGATTATAAGCATCAGGAAGCCTCTCATGCCAACTCCGTCTAACAGGCAAGGGATGGCCCTCAGTTGTAAATATGTAATTTTGATTAAGGAGAAACGAATCATCAAAAAGTAGATACAAATACTTGCACCTGTAGAAATCAGAAGAAAATTATGCAACCATAATTGCATGGACGATCATCACATTCGGAGGGAGACTTGATCAAACAACAGTCAGCTTCCATACTGTATGTATTATGCAGCTAAAATGAAAATACAAAACGCTTACGTTTCTGCCAGGAAGAAACTGTGCTGATGGTCTTCTAATTGCATTGTAGTCACGTCCCTAATGCTGGCAAAGCCGCCTTTAACTCTTGTGTATGCATTCAGAGAATTTATTATTGATTCACCCACTTCCATGTACCATGGATCTGTTAAGAGAAAACATACTGTATTACTGAAAGTTTGAGAAAATACTGTCTTTTTCACAAATTTTAGAAGTTAAAAAATGACTATTTTGAAGAAACCAAAATTATGACTAGGCAAAAAGAAGAGTCATACACCTTTGGTTGCTTGGTATAAGTAAAATGTGGACTCTGCCAATTCAGGGCGTAAAGGATAGTATTTTTCAGTAGGATGTAACAGCTGATGGTCCAGCAGATACCTAAATTATTCAAAAGGTTCCTATAAGGAAAACAACCATCACAAGTAAAACCAATTATGCTAGAGCTAGCTTATCGCAAGGAAAGCAGAGGCAGAAGCAGGAAAAAGAACTTAAGAGAACAAAGGAAAGAATGGAGGAGAAATATCTTACCTCTCAGGAAGTACTCCATATTTCTTCCACACCTTGAAAAATTCGCGGTGTGATGAATTAGCTGCCTCGATATCCCCAACTTGAACCTGAGACCAAAGATATCATGTTGGTTATCACTTCCAGTTTTCAACTTAGAGTTATTCTTTTACGTACATAAGAAACAAGTAGTTTAGTAAAGAGGACAGATGTGTAGACGTGGACTATATGTCCTATTTACAACAAAGAATTACATAAGTTCTCCTACGAATTTATAGAAGGGGAGCCTTTGAGCAAAGGTAAAGTTGTCTCCGTGTGACCTATAGGTCACGGGTTCGAGCCGTGAAAGCAGCCAATAATGCTTGCATTAGGGTAGGCTGTTTACATCACACCCCTTGGGGTGCGGCCCTTCGTGGACCCTGCATGAACGGGATATTCTTTGTGCACTGGGCTGCCCTTTTTTCCAATGAATTTATAAGCTACAAATTTCCTTCTTACTTGCAATCCGGGCCAGAATGCTTGAAGACTTGTTAGCTGCCAGTATGTTGCTTTTCCTGTTCTCATGTCTGCTTCATGATACCTGCACAAAATTAAATGTTGTGATCTTGGTTTGACTGCTGAATTTGAGAACTACCCAGGCTAATGAACCAACAATCAGATCAACTGCTATATGATGGCAATACAAACGAAAACAAAGAATCCAAAATTTCCAGACAAGGTGTGATTATAGTACCATGGGCCATGCCTAAAGTATTTCTGCACAGCAATGTAAGCAGATTGAAACATCTTCCAAAATTCATCTCTTCCAAATAGAACATAGGCTTTCATCAGATATTCATAGAATGAATCCACACCTACAAGACAGCAAAAAAGTAATGAAATATCAAGAGATTACATGTTGCTCTGAGAAATAGATAAAACAAGGAAGGGTGGGGACATTTTTTAGCTACGCAAATGAGAACAATGGAATCATAAGACATTTACAAAAAGTGTACGAGACTATTTTGAGAACAGCGGTGGAGAATTCTCCTAAAAGGTTCTATAATACAGAATCATACCAGCTCCAATTCCAGAAGAATGTTCAATCCAGTTTCCAGTTGCTACATCCAGTGTAGTGCCAAGAAGATTTAGAGAACTCCGCATGCTCCACAACTTACGAAGAGCACGCAAAGCTGCCATCTCAAATCTCGGATCACCGGTTAAACGTGATAATGTACCCATTTCAAGGATTAGAGAACCTATTAAAATGGAAATATAACCCAAAAATGTTATAATTGGAGGCCGGTGAAATCTATTTGATGGCAGCTATCAAAGTTCAGGGAAAGAGATAAAGAGGTAATGTAGGAAGGAAGAAGTAATTTACCACATCCAGATGTGCTCGTTTCAGTTGTCTCATCCGCCATTACACCATGCTGTCACATGTTGCATTTACCGTGTCATAAATTTATCTTTCACAGATACAAGCGCAACGCATCACCCTCATAATTCTTCTAAGAACAAGCTCTAGTTGCTATGCAATAACTGATGTGGCATACCATAGTGCAAGTCATGGACTGATCAATGGCAAGTGAGGTTTTGAAAATCTTTAAAAGCATTCTAAGATGAATTTAGGTGCAACAAAAATTTTCCATAATTCAACAGAATCTTATTTTCTCATATTTCTGTCACTGTACCACGTATTAACAGGCCAAGGGAAAAAGAAAATCAAAAGTTGGTTGCATATTTGTAGTATCTTATATCAAATATCGACGGCATTATGCAGGACACAAGTCAATGGCGGAAATGGTCCGCCAAGCAAATGGGCTGGTTTCCTGTTGAATCCTAAAACTTCAACAGTTTTAGGTGCTTCTCAGCCCAGCAAAGATTCCGATATCAGGATAATCCCAAGCACATTAAAATTAGATGATCTGGTCTAAAGCTGGATCAGAGATTGCAGTGAAGGGAGTTTTTACCATGAAAATTATAACTTTGAGAGTTTCAAACGCCACTGACATTCGGCAGGAACTAAACTGCAGCTGATCGGGACGTAAGGATAATTAAAAAAAAATTGTGTTTCAGCATAAGCAAATACATTTTGAAATTAATTATCCCCATCAAGAACTCATAAAACTAAGTGACTCCACAAATAACTTGTGCAAACTCCAGCGCCTGCGTTCTTAGTAACAGTAAATTCATAGAAAAGGTTGCCTTTTTATCCCCACTAATGGTCGCCTTCATTATGCTCATAATTATACGTGGTCAAGATGCCAAACTTGATAATTGAAGGGTATATTTTTGTACTATTATTTCCTTCCTTGGTAAGACAGCTGTCATAATAAAGAATGTCTTGCTAAAATGGTAATCTACAGGGCTATATCTTGACCTTTAAGTAAAAGCATAGACTAACTGGAATATCTCTTCAACTGATTTATTTCCATCAAGCATTTCCTTGCTGTGTATTTCTGTTGTCCAAAAGTACCTCTCCGTGTGTATCTCTTGCATACATTGATAAGACTTACCAAACAAGAAAGCAGTAAGATTGATGATATGTACCTTTAAGTTGATCCAAGCATAAGGTAATCCAGTTGGAGTATTGAAAGCAGGTAGAAAGCGTTGTCCCAAATCCTCAGCCAGGTCAAGGAGTTGATTCTTATAAGTTCCTTGAACCAACCTGTTCGTAGAATCAGTGGCAAGAATATGAGCAGAAACAAGTCCTCCAAGAACTCTTATGTTGCACTACAATTGGTGATCAGGAAAAGAGAAAAATTATCAAGTGATTTGAATAAAACGTGACCCAAAGCATATATCCTCCTTGATTCAGTGCTTGGAAATACTACTTAAACGTGGTTATCAAAAGTATTAATTTTGAGAAAAATTTGAAGATACACAAGGCAAGCACAGTCACCCAATTAGACCATACAAAGAAATGTAAATGTTAAAATGTATGTATTACCTCAAACAGATTTATCCTTGCATCAACATCAAATGATAGATTCTCGGATAGCCAAAGAATAGCCTTTTCAAACTCAGTGTAGTTACCCAAGATTGCAAGACTGGAAAATGGTGCAAAATAAAAATGATAATATATAATTGGTTCTGAGTTTCAAGAAGAACAACAAGTGTAACCCACCTGGAGAGTGATTCAATTAGTGTAAGAGCAGACCCATTGTACTGCTGTGGCAGATGTTCAAGCTAAATACGGCGACACATGGTAAAACCATTTTATACAATTAGTAATAAATAAGGCTTGTTTTCTTCAATGAGTATTCTTTGAGTGACGTAAAATTAAAGACATAGTCTTACCCTCAAATTTCCAAGTTCACTTAGAGAATCTGTGTAGGTTTTGGTCAGAGGTTTCAGCTCATCATGCTGCATCAAAATTAGACAGCCAAAAAAAAAAGTAACTTGAGTTGGTATTATCTGGAGGATTATTCAAATAGTTGCAGATGGAATGTCAAATAGGAAAAGTAAATGCAGAGGTTTGTCTCACCGGAAAAGCATACATCATGTAGTTATCATAAGCATGGTAAAACCTGCCATACCAGAAAACATTTTTTAATAATGTAGCATTTTAACAAGCAAATTATGTTAATTGTACGTTCCTCCCCTCTTGTATGCTCGTAAATGACAATGGAATACGAAAACGAGCATATGATAGCAACTTCATGTACAATTTGCATTAAACTTCAGACTATATATTCATCAAAAGCCTTTTCAAGTTTGTTTGTAAAGGAAATCGTCGTTATTTGATACTATTAATTAAAGATAGGCGATTGGAACAAGTTTAGGCTTACATTTCGCGAACTCTATCGCTCATACGCTTCCTTTTAGCTGCCATAAGATTGGTGGAGTGTTGTTCTGACAAACAGATGATAAATATGGAGGGAGAGATGACAAGATAGAGAAGAATCCATATTGCCACCGCTGGTCGAAACATAATTGATACTTCTCTTTTGAGATACGAAAATTAATGGAGGGAAAATTGGAGAAGAAGAGGGGTATCCAAGGGGGTTGAAAAAGCAGTAGATCTTGGATTAGGGATCAAATCTGTTGTGATGTGTTCAAAATCCCTGTCAGCATCGCTTCGTTGGAGAGCCCAATCACAAGCCGCCATATCACACCATTTTGTTCCCTTTCTTGTCTAATAATCCTAAAATAATGTAATTTTCTAGGAGATTCAACCTCCTATCCTCACCATAATAAATTGTGGATCATCCTGTGCCTTTTTAAGTAATCTTAATCAAAATCAATATGTAAGGTTTTATAACTATTATTATGAGCTAATTATCGAATATTCGGGCAAAATACATAAAGACCATATTAAACGTGTCTAAAAGATAGGTTTGAACACTTAAACTAAACAGAGTGTTCAAAAGTGTGTACATAACAAAAAATAAAATAAAAAAGTGGCCCCCTCTTCGTTCTCCTTCTTCCTCAACCCTCATCCCTTTCTTCTTCACGGGTAGTGCAGTAGACTATTGAAGATTTAATCTAACTCGAAACCACCCAAATCTTTACCAAATTTCCCCAAATTTCATATTTAGACTCCATAAATTGCACCCAACAAAATTCAGCAACGCCCAAAGTTAAAAGTCTTCAAACACAAGTCTCTATTTCGTTATGTCTCTCTTCCTAGGTTTCAAAGTCGATCTCAATCAGACTCCAAGAAACTCAAAAATTCAATGTGGTAAATGTTCGATTTGTATATTTCGTTTTTAATTTTCGATCTACTCTTCGATTTATTCTTTTGAATTTTAGGCACAAATAGAAGTTGTTTTGAACGTAGAGCAGAAATGTTACTGGAACTAGGAAAATGACAACAAATATTCTTCAGTTTGCTTCAAAACTTGCGCTTGGAATACCCAAAATGTCATTAAGATTATTAATATGTCGTTTTATTCTCTATAAGTTTGTTTAAGCAAAATAAATTTTTTCTTTTTTTTGTAATAAAAGAAGTAAGAAAAATGAAAATGAAAATGAAAAAGAGTACAGATTACAAAAGATAGAAAATTTCTAATGTGGCACTGAAATGGTGCCTGGCCTGGCGTGAGTGAAAAACACCTCATATTGTGAGACTGGTATTCGTGTTTCAGGCAGGAAAATAATTCATTCCAAATATGTTTAGTGGAAGGTAAAAGAACATCTTTTTAGTTTAAGTGTTCAAACTTGTTTTTGGAACAAATTTAATGGGGACTTCTCGTTAAATAGACATGCTAATACACAATTGTTGTACCTTGAAATTTACATATACTCTAATACATCACAGTGACATTTTTATACTATTTGACTATGACTTGTAGGATATATTTTTGCTCTATAATTCTAATTTGGTGCATCAGTAGTATATTTCATGTAGATATATTATTACTGTGCACCTTTAAATAAAAAAAGAATCGTAATTCTTTTTTACAACTTATGCTTCATACCTTATAACCTATCGTCCCGTGATTAGTAACACACCTGAGCATACGCCTCAAAATTAATTATAAATATAACTACAATTAGTAGTTGATCTCGAATTAGTATGCGACAAGCTAATTTTACTGAGTCACATTGCTTACATAATTTTGGTCAATAAACTTGGATTCGGTCTTTCTGAGGCAAGACCTAAGCTAATACAGCTACATATTTAAAGCCAGGTAAATTTCCAACTGAAGTATTATGTTAACCATAGTGCTAGCTGCTCCTTTTGCGATTAAAGCCAACCTCGCATTCTTCTAATTTAAAAATTCATAAAAGGAAAGTTGGACAAGTAAGATGAATGTTTTTCTTGGTAAGAGGGCAAACTTACCGCCGCTAACTTACTGCGCACTGGGTAAACTTAGGGAATGTAAACTGCACTAGGCAAGCCACGAGCGACATGCTCAACCCATAAAACATTGATGGGGGATTCGATCCCAGGTCATCCATGGATGACCGCCCTCCAAACCAACTGGACACACCTAAAGGGTTAGTAAGATGGATGTTGTCTTAGGGTTCTCTTGAACTTTTATTTTAGCGGTGGTCCTGTATCGTAAACATTAGTAATTAAGAATATATTAAATCCAAAACAGGATATATTCAAAATAAGAAATATGTAGTGTTAGTACAACGAGCTGCTATATCCTTGTCTGATAAAACATGAGCATATTCAAAGGATATTAGCACACCACTTTTAGATGACAGCAACTTTCCAGCAAACTACTTAAGGCTCAGGAAGTAGAGGGCACGATGACAAGGGATCTCTCCCTCTAGACTCACCGCCCTGAATCGCGGTAAAAGAGTCATTCTGCAAGTATAATTCACCAGGAGAACTAGCAACAGTAAAATACGGGGAATGAGTGCCGTTCTGACAGTGATATATAGAGCTGAAACTGATAAGTGAACTTCCGTAAACAATGGTGGGAACATAAGAAGAGTAAGGGTACATAATTCCATTGTTTCTGATTAAAGCATTAAGGTAGAACATGGAGCTACTTGCCCTTTTTGCTTCAAGATCCATCCTTTTCTTCTTCAGCCTCTCTCTTCTATGGGCATTTTGGTGACCTCCCAGTGCCCGTGAGTTTGAAAATTTTTTCAAACAGAAGTGGCACTCATATTTAAGCTCCATCACAGCTGAGACACTCAAGTTTCGGAGGTTCTCGTTTGGGTTGGGAACAACAATACCAGAGGAATTCATACACATGGACGTTTTTTCCTCAGGTCGTTCATCCATAAATGTTTCTGAGGAGCTTACACTCTCGTGTCTTTCAGATCTAGAACAAATGATATCCTTCAAACAAGGATTTAACTCAAAGCCAAATATTCTAAGCTTTTTATCTGAAGCACTAGTTTTGCAACAGATAATATCTGTTCCATTCCTTCCGGTTGACAGGAGATTATAGTTGGTAGATTTTTGGTACACTGTCTCATCCATTGAACTGAAAAGTTCCCGGCATGCCAAATGTTTTGGAATGCTACATTTATACGAGATGCACTATATGTTATAGTAGAACCACCAAAATAAGATGTCACAGTCGTGCATATCCAACATTATATCCAACTAAATCATTATAATAATGAAAAGGTTCACAGAACAAGGAGCCCTAGTGCATTACTCAATTAGGACGTTTTCCATTTTATCTTTATTTTCCAGTACATGTCATTAGTTATTTCTTTCTGTTTTTTTTTCCTAGACGTGTCATCAGTTAATTTCAGGAAGGAAATCCGTGCTTCACTCAGAAATATCACCTCTTAAGGTAACTTAGCAGCACAAAACTTGCACCAGAAGGTAGCTAACTTGATAATCCACATTTTTATAGACTCGTACAAGATGTGGACCACATCCTCAAAAAAAAAAAAAACCAGCACACAGGTGGTAAGCTGCATGATGGTTTTCATCTAAATTCCCATCCTAGTTAAGATTGAGAATTAAATTTAAATTTCTACTGAAATACGGTTATTATTTCTTGTCAAAAGCATGTGAAATTACTTCTTGATTACAAGCAAAATAAAATAAATTCAGAAGTGGATAATGAGAGAAGCAAATCTTTCAATCAAAGTCACCAATTAGATCTGAGCATATCTGGTTTGTGCATAATAAATTAGTATCCAGCGCCTAGAAAAATAGATTTACAGCTAAAGCAAGTCATTGGCATGTATTAGCATTAGCCAGCTAAAGTTTTTTTGTTTCCATCTACCCAAGTTGGGTCAATGGACCACATCTTTGGATCTTTTTTGCCATTTCAGAAGCCTAATGGAATGTGTTGTAATACCACATTTCTCTTTGGTGCTTATCACCAATCATCTCAAGCCCCATTTCATTCTTCTCAGTCAATTTACAAAAAGATTTATTCCTCAATAAGGGAATGAAAAACACAACAAAAGCAGAATGACCAGAGGATATAATTAAGCATTTAAGCATATATATTACAAATCGCTAGTGAAAATAGATAGAGATGACCTGTTTTCAATCCACTACTTTCCTATTTAATCTTTGTGTACAGGACCCAAATGCAGCACCAAAAGTGAAGGGATCACGAAAAAACAATATGCAAAAACATCATGTATACGAATAGATGCATAGAGTTCCGGGATCATGAAAGAGAACAAAAAAAGCAAGCAAAAACCTCATGTACACGAATAGATGCATAGAGTTCATAATTTGGTTTCATATTGCATTAGAACTTTGGCGGAGTAATGGGCAAAATTTGTCACAGTGTTCCTTTTTGGGTTTGTCAGAACCTTTTCCAGAGCATTCTCTACAGACCTTACCATGGGTATAAATGAGACAATTAAGGTCAAACTTTAGTTCATCTGGAATTCGCCGATTCAGATGAAGATATGTCTTTTTAACATCAGCTGCAGTGGGTACCCAATGAAGAGTCTTTGCAATCTGAAAAATCTGTAGTCAATTTGAATGTTAGGCAAATACTTTGAACAGGAAATAAGTCCTTTAAAGTGAAACTCACGTGTGTGTCCACTGGAAAATCATCTCGCTGAAGATGGAACATCAAGACACATGCCACCTGCATCCATTGCATACTGTTAGAATCATAGCAGCTGGTAAAAGGCCAATCAAAAAGGTTGCTGGTGATAAGATCTTTCAGTTTGCAAATACCACAGTTAGCATATGCCTTTTTTTTTACGCCATCTTTCAGATAACCACTTAAATTTTTTACCCATCACTGGTAAGCACGACCAACATTTTTAAAGTCACATATGGGAGTCAGACATTTTTAGGATATGGACTCTTTGAATAAATCTTTGCCACGTCTCTGAAGCATTTTCTAATAGGCCGTCTAATTTGTTTTTCCACACCCATACCCGCTATTTTCTAAAAGTAAGGTAACAACATCTATGTCCTCAATTTCAGACAAACATATTTTACATGCATTGGGCGCGTGTGACAAGACCCGGAAACCAAATCAACACTAAGTTTTGCCATTGCTCTGCTTCAGGTTCTCTTCTTCTCTTCCCTCTCCCTCTTGCTCTTCTTTTTTACCCATGTCCTTCCTTGGCTCTCCTTCTAATTCCCGGTCATTTGGTCAAGTATTCTTTTTTTTGTCTTTTTTTACAAAGGAGGTATACGGGCCAGCTTGCGCGTACCTCGACTATTCCACCAATCATTTGGCCAAGTATTTTTCTTTTCATCACTTCTTTCCTCCCTCAATCGTGCTTAATAATGCTGCTCTTTGCAACAAATTTTAGCAAAAAACTCTATGTTCGTTAATGAATGCTATATTTGATATACCATCAAACAGAGTTGGACTTTTAGAACTATTATAATATGTAGCACTATATAAAATCTTTCTTAAGATCTAACGAATTCCTGTAATGTAATTTTGCATTTTCCTTTCATAGAGTAAGAATCATACAATTCTCTTTCTTACAATGTTATTTTTTTCTTTTCGCTTTTTCATTTCTCATCTAAGCATAAAAACAATTTAATTGGGATCCATAATGTGAGCAATTCTTGCAAGTCCCCAAAATATTGAAATTTCAAGTTTTCGCTTCAGACACAGAAGTAAAGTCATGTCTGGTTTGGTACTGCTAATACTAGCACAACAATTATTCTAAGCACTAGGAAGCTCTAAGACTAATGGAAACTCCACTAGATATTAATTATTCATTTTCCTTTTATAAGTACTCCATCAGATATTTACTAACAACGAAAAGACTTGCTAAGGGGTTCTGACTTCAACTTCCAAGAGCAGAGGGAGATAGTTGTCTAGAGCCTATTTATGATGTCAAACTGAAAGAACTCCTGTAAACTTCACCATTTGATGCTTGATCTCAGCTCGAAAGGTATAAGGGATGGAAGGAAAGTGGAAGTTCACCAAAGTCATGATAGTTTATAGCACTCCCACCCCACTCTGCTCAAATCACTCTCGTCCCTCATGGTAGAATGGGACTTGGGTTGTAAACAAATATATATAGTTTTTACAAATCTTGGGATGTAAACAAATTTAGCAATAAAAAGAAGTGATCGAGAATTCTTTACCACTTATTTGCTCTTCTGAGCAGGGACAAGAAGAAAAGTTCTTTTTGCTTGAAGGAACCAAGAGATAGCCCAACACCCACCCCTTACCCTGAAAAAAAATGTCTATCCTTTAAAGCATGGAAATCAACCCAGACATGCAGTAGAGGGTGGACAAAGCATTGACATCAGAAAAGCTTGGAAGCAATTGCAGTTTCTGAGGTACCATGAATAGAACATAGCAGAAGTAGGGTATCTTAAATAGTGTATGAATACACTATGAAGGAATTTTTACAGCTTAAAATATGAAATTTCCCCCCAAAAAAAATATTTTCTTGTAATACATCAGAATCTCATAGTAAGTTTTTATAGTTCTGACAAGGGCTAATAACAAAGAGGACCGACGTCCTTATTTTCTATTTACAGAGGTGCCGCTGTCAAGTTATCAACATGAAGGAAGAAATGTGAATGCTATTTTTTTTTAATGAATCCAGGCATGGCTGTTCAATTAATATGCCAATAGGAACTTGCCGCATCTCTAAGGGACAAGTACTACCGAAAATAACACTTACTGATACTGACAAATAGGCATATCAATATCCAAATCTAAACTCAACTCATATTGGACTTAAGCACGGTCCATGATTACAGGGGCAAAATTTCAAGCAAAACTGAACACAAGTTACCGTTTTGGGGCCAATCCCTCTGAAACAAGAGAGTTCCTTTTTGATTTCCTCTATAGATAGTTCTCTCAAGTACTCCAAGCACAGATTTCCCTTTTTCTGAAACAATAAACTCAATATTCCCTTGATACAAGAAGTTTTGGTTGGTGCTAAACCTCCACATCTTATGGCATCTTCAACAAGCTTTGCATCAGCAGCTAGAACCTAAGCATTTGAAAATAAAGTTGCATGAAAAAGCCGGTCGGAAGTAACCCACTTTATCCATTTCATTATTGCAGAATAAATATATTACATAGTAATCAAGGAATACATGGACATTCTTAGTTTTACACGATCGTCTGGGGCCAAAAGCCTGACGGAAAACTAAACTTATTGAGAACGATAGTACAGAAAAGGCCACTGAACATAGTTCACCAGTAAATATCATTATTGTACATAATTAACAAGTATAGCACGAACAACAAAAGTATAATGAATCAGCCAGTATCTAGACTTGCAATGTCACATGAAACAGGTAAAATGCATTGAGCCAACATAACATGTAATAAACGTAAAAACCTAAAATAGACGAAAAGCACCTCAAAAGGGGTTTAATCAGAGGAAGAGTTACTTAATTTGAGAAAATCTTACAGATTCCCAGGTTGGAAAAGAGGATTTCAGGGAAGCAAAAGCCCTCTGAGAGTTAGCTTCAGTGGTGTTCTGCGACAAAATGGTGCTTATTAAACCATCCAGTACACTCTCTTTACAAGAGTCAGTACCACTAATATTATCATCTTCATCTCCAATGTTATTATCATGATTGAGTGATCTTTGCTTGCGGTACTTGATAAATTCTCTGGGGAAACCATGGACGGTCAAGAGATCATCCCTTACCGTTCGGCATTCCTCCGGCGTGGGCCGAGAGAAATCGGGGAATGGCTCACTGTAATTGGAGGAAGCAGTGGTGACTTTAGATATTTTCGATGATTTAGACGAGAAAGGAGAAGGTGAACATTGGTCTTCCGAATTTTTCCTCTTTCGGCTTTTTTGCTCCTTTGTCAGTTTGGTCATTTCTTCGGTAATGAACCCTGTGAAAGGCCCAGTGCTATATCAAGGTTCCAATCGATTTGCCGCAATGCAATTGTGTCAAATTATACAAAAAAAAATTGCCCGAATTGTTCAAAATGTATTCAGTTCCAAAGAGGTCATATTTCCAATTTACATTGTTAAAGGATTTTAATTAGAACTTCCATGTTAGAAACACCGTAGTGGGTATATTTTTAGGTCCAAATTTTTTTGTTGGACCTTCTTGTACAATCTGAAAAGTGTTAACTGTATACGGGTGAAATCGGGGTTAGCACACACCCCGATTTCCTGGTGAATCAACGAAGTAAGAGTATGAATATATGAAATCGAAATCGAAGCTGAGAACTCTTTGTATTAAGGCCCGAACGGGGTGCTTGCCCCAAGGCCTATAAGACAACACTTTTAACAGAACGAGCTCCAAGACCTCGGAAGGCATGGCAAACGGTTGCACACGACTAACAGAGGGCCGTGTTATTCGCAGTCAACCGAATATCACGACGCAAGTCTCGGTAGAAGATCAGTAATTGATCGGAAAGTTGGATTTTTACCTTTTTTAGAAATGTAATAGGGATGAAACTTTCCTACTATATAAAGGGAAAGTTTTTTATTCAATAACACACATTATAACACGCAAACCAAAAAATACAAGTCTATTTTTCTACTTTCTAGCTACTGCAAAGTTCTTATTTTATTGTTGTTCTTCATATCCAATTGGCTAGTTAACGGTCCGATCGAGGGCAAAGCTACTGTTCAGCTTAAGTCTGAGCTCGACCGTAATATCACGATTGGTTTGGTTATTCATTTCATTTTTAACTCGTTTATATAACATTCTTCATTATCAGTATTGAATCAATCCACATATCCTTAAAATCGCGTACAAATTTAATTGTTATTCGATTTAAGAGTAAAAAGTTTGGCACCCACCGTGGGGCTAAGGATAATAATGGTGATTTGATAGAAATCTCCATAACACACATATTTTACACTTGTTCTTTAAAGTCTTAATTTCAGGTCGGTTTTAGAAAATGTCAAACTATCAGTCTGCCCACTTGAACGTTGACGCTAAGTCTGGCTATCATGTGAAAACAACAATCTGGTGCCTAGCAACAAGGTGCCCCCTGCTATTCCCAACGGAATCCCAGTTGCCGGCCTAGTCGATGCTAACTCACAGGTGGCCATTGACGTCAACCTACCAACTGATCCCGAAAATAGCCTCTGCGGAGGACCTCAACCAACGACTCGAGAACCGCCCGATGACGAAGGTGATAGGATTAGCCTACGGTTAATTTTTGAAATGTTGCAGGCTCAACAGGCGAAAATAGCGCAGCTCCAAAATCAAAGCCACGCCCCCAGCAGAGTTGAGCCTGAACCGTCCTGGGAGAACATCCGAAAAAATGAGCGAACCATCGAGAGATCGGGTAAAGTAGAGTCCGAATTCAGTCCCGAAGTAATGAGAATGCTTGAAGCATTAACAAATCGGGTGGAATCAGGTGAAAAGAAAATTGAGGCCAACTACAAAAAGGTGAAAACATACAGTTCCAGGGTCGACCAAATCCTGGGAGCACCCCCGATATTGAAGGGGCTGGATTCCAAGAAGTTTATCCAAAATCCCTTTCCTCCAAGTGCAGAACCCAAGCCGCTCCCTAAGAGGTTTTATATGCCAAACATTCCAAAATATAATGGAACCACGGACCCCAACGAGCATGTGACCTACTATACATACGCTATTAAAGAACATGACTTGGAAGATGATGAAATCGAATCGGTGTTACTAAAGAAGTTCGGGGAAACTTTATCCAAATGAGAAATTATATGGTATCACAACTTACCCCCAAATTCCATTGACTCGTTTTCTATGCTTGCAGATGCTTTCGTAAAGGCCCATGCCGAGGACATCAAGATCGAGACCAGAAAGTCAGACCTCTTCAAGGGTAAATAAAAAGACAACGAGATGCTCAAGGAATACGTATCAAAGTTCCAGATGGAACGGATGGACCTGCCTCCGGTCGCGGATGATTGGTCCGTTCAGGAATTTTACCCCAGGAATTAACCCCCGAAGCTCTTTGGCTTCGCAATAGCTAAAACAAAACTTGGTAGAGTACCCGGCGGTAACTTCGGCTGACGTACACAACAGGTATCAGTCGAAGATACATGGTCGAGGATGATCAACTCAGAGCTCCTTCTAGATAAATTTATCCCATCAGGGCCGACGATAGGTCTAAGAGATCCGTCGATCATGAGCCAAGACCTATCCGAGATTGATATCAACCATACAACGCTGACCGAATGGGAAATGGGTCCGGGCGTCAGCCCGCAAGCAACTAAAAGAGAGGCGATCAAGGGTATGGTAGCCGATGTATGATGAGAAAAAATGGTTTCGACAGGCCGCTCGGGGGTAGAGAAGCACCAAGATTGTCATAATACAACTTCAACGTTGATGCGGCCAGCATCGTATCAGCCATCGGGCGCATCAAGGAAACCAAGTGGCCCAGACCGTTGCAATCCGATCCAACCCAAATAGATCCTAACTTAATCTGTAAGTATCATGTCACTCTCGTCCACAAGACCAAGGATTTCCGACAATTGAGAGAAGAAGTTTCCCGGTTCAATAACGGGCACCTCCGAGAATTTCTAAGCGATCAAGCCAAAAATCACTTCAGGAACAGGGACACTAACAAACAAGCCAAACAAGAGGAGCCTCAACACATCATCAACATGATCATTCGAGGAGTCGGTATCCCTCAAGGACCGATGATAAAGAGAAATAAAGTATCTATAACAAGAAAAAAATGTACCCGAGATTATGTCCCAGAAAGAACCATTTCATTCAGCGATGAGGATGCTGAGGGCATCGTGCAACCACACAATGATGTAGCTAGTGTTGATACCCAATTTTACCCTCATATTTTTTAAATAAGAATATATACTGTCAAAATGTCATTTTGCATCATTACTTAATTTACAAGAATTATACAAGTATTTTCTATAATTTTCCATAATTTTAGAATTTTAAAATTAATTTTTTTAATTTAAATTATTTGAATATGTATTAATTGCCTCTTTAAATTATTTTGTGATGAATTAATCATCCAAATTCATTACTTTCATCCGCTTATATGTCTTATAATATTTTACCTCATTTTCATATAATTATATTTGTATTCTTAAAGCTATTTTTGCAATTTTGCAGTAAAAGTCTATATGATGTGAATAATTACATTCTATTACATTATTTGTTCCCAAATAGTATTTTTATATTTTTATAATGTTAAGCTATTATTTTAAAGCGTCTTAATACATAAATAATATTTTATTATTTGTTAATTACTTCTTATCAATTTTCTTTTATAATTTTCGAGTATTTAAAACATTGGCTCAGGTTTTGAATTAATTTCGGACCCCAGTTCACCAGCCTACTCCTAAAACTCTAGCCCAATAACCCATATCCTAATACCAACAACCCATCACCCCACTACCCGTTTAAACGACCCGCCCCGCCCTGTTTCCCTTTGATCATGGTTGTTGATCTCAAATGATCAACGACCCATATTAATTCCCCTTTTTTCCTTATATCTCCATAACCTAAACCCTAGAGACATTTTCCCCACTCAGCCGCCTCTGCATTCTCTCACTCCGACACCAAACCCTAGACGCCTCCTCCCAAATCCCCTCAAAATCATGCTAAATCATGAAATTCTTTCACGATTTGCTACCTTATTTGTATTATCTCATTATTATTCATACGTTCGTGGTATTACTTGGGTACTTGCCCGATTTTGGCAAGTATTACCTCTCCGAATCGAGTGCAATCGTCCTCAACCTACAAGATTTAGAGGAAAATCCGTCTGTATACACTTTCAACATGGTCGTATGGGTCTGATTCACCGAGATTCTTGGCTAATTTTGACCATTTGTTAAACTAGGTTTTGTCCGATTTCTTACCTATTTTGATTCGGATTAGGCTATGCATGTGACTTTCCTTGTTCCTACTTAAACTTGAATAATTTTCTTTCCTTATTTGTGTTTTGAATAATTATTTTTCATGTTTACCTGTTCGATTTCTACTACTATATAAATCCCTCCCCTATTCCCCTTTTGGACAGACTTTTAATCACTAGATTCACAAAGAACTAAAAGTTATTGCTATGTTATTCTCACATTCTCTTGTTCTATATTTTGGCTCTTGGCCGGCTGAAAGCCAAGGCCACCAGAATTCCACTATTCGACCTCTCTTAGTGTGAGCATTGCTCGGGGTTCATTTGAAGCCCATAGGAACTCTGGCGCACTGAGAATTTTGGGGTTTCTGTTGTTCTCTCCGTGTTACCAATAAGCAAGTTGTTGGCTCATAACCTCTACCTTATTAGCTCGTTAATTCTGCAAATTAGTGAGTAATGATACTCTTGCAATTTTATTCTCTTTTATCTGTATTCATGTCATTCAGGCTTTTGTGAATCAATATGATGTTGCTCGCCTCTGTTCGTGTTCATGTTTATTCTCATTCATATACCCTTATTTTTTTTAATCTCTGAACCCACTTGGATTCTGAGTTTTGGTACATGCCTATTTTATGTGGATAACTTGAATGATTCCCTTAAGCCTGCTCTGCTATTTTGATCCCTATTATTTGTTATGAGTCCCTTCACATGCCTTGCCTTGGATTCTTGTACTGAAACTCTTAGGGGATCATCTCATGCCCAGAACTTATTTGAGTGAACTACTTTCTGATGAATACTTTATGTATGTTCTACTGTTTTCCCTGATTTATGCTTACATGAACCTTAATGTTGCTCTGTTGTGTTTTGTTCTCAATCCTACACTCTTTAGCATTGCCTAAAGCTTTTAGTTGAATTACAATATAATTAGCTTCTTCTATTATGCATAGTCAACTGGCCTAAGCCCTAGAGTGTGCATGTTCTATTAACCCTAAGTTGATATGCTTTTCTACCATGAGTTCTTTGGATTTTGGAATCTTTAGGTTATACTTAGCATGTTAGGCTGCTTGTTTACTGTTGTAGATCGTGCTTACAAGCATGTTTTCTAGGTGTATTAAGATCTCATGTGAAAATTGTTATTCCCCTGATTATGACTCTATTAGACTATCATGATTAATAATCTCAGGTCTAAAGTCCCTTTAGACTAAGTTTGGATCATGCTTTATTGCGGAATTGTCTTCTGGAAATCTTAGCATTCTTATCTTGTATGCTTACCCTGTTAATCCCAATGACATGCCTCCTCAACTCTGTTAATGTTACGCATGCTATAATCTTTCCTTGTTATGAACCTTTTTTGCCATGCCTTAGGCTTAAACTACTCTATTAAGGTCGTCCTCTGTTGATCCTTCAACATTCATAATTAGATCCCCTGCTTGAAATTGTCTTAAGCTATTTTTGACCATGTTTGTGTTTGAAATTTCTTTAGAAATAGCATGTTATCCTATGATGATCAATCATGTCCCCTATAACTAAAAAATTCAACCATGAACTTTCTTTATGTGTGTACTGCCAACATGCCACACGAATTTGTATATACGTCTTGATGGTAATCAGCTTTACAGTTCTAAGAAATAAGTATGTGGACTTCCTGTTCTGTTTAGTTAGTTCAACATATAGCATGTTGCTTGTGTGACCATGTCCTTCGTTTGGGCTTGGTGGCTGGTTCCATGTGATGTTGGGCTTGGCTGTTGGATTCAGACTTACTAGACTGATCTTATGAGTTGGGAACTCGAGTCGACTGGAGCTATCGAAGGCCCGAAAAATACTGGGTTGTCTACATTGTGCCTATCATTAGGCCTATAGTGGTCTTCTTATGTAATTATTCGTATTTGATTCGGGTTGTAATAACTTGTAAACTGAACAATTTGGGATTTAGTAAAAGGGGGAAACTGGTACTTTAACTTTCTCATGAATGGGTAAAAAACATGTCTATAGGGTTTCATTGCTTTACCTGTTGCTTTATTTTACACGCCTTATTTTCTATACACTGATATAAAGCATGCCTATAGGTACCTAAAGGCTTTACTTGCTAACATCATAAACATGTCAAAATATAAGCATTTTCTTTGTTCATATATTTTGTTTTCTACCCACTATTAGACAACATGCCTATAGGATTCAAATATCATTGATTGCTTGCTCAACTTGAGCTATTACTGTGCGACTGTTATGCAACATCCCCTTTGCTAATCTAGATACCATGGTTATAAGGTTTAATAAATCAATGACTTCATACTGCTTTTGTACTGTCCCGATTAGACATCATGCATATAGGGACGAAGTGTTATTAAATTAAGTCTAATTGTCAATTGCTAGAAATCCTGTCTATAAGGTGTTTTATTGACGCTTCTAATCCTATGTCTTCAAGCGACTTCGCTGCCTAATCATGCGACTATCATGTCTATAGAATATTGTCACCCGCCTAAGACGCATCTCTATAAAATCAGCATGGCTAATTCAGAGTTCTGGGATTGTTTTCACTACCTTATTACAAAATGATTAGAAATCATGCCTATAGGACTTAATGATTCCAACATGTCTTAATACTGCCTGTAAGAATCTGCCCGCGTGTATTTGTTGCTAATATGTGGAGGTTAACTTGGGCCTTTAACTGTCTTTGCATGAAGTCCTACTTGTTTTTTGAATGTCGATTAGTTTTATCATTTTGAAAAACCTAAGTAAAGTCTAGAACCTCCCAAATAGAGGTCCAAGACCTCCTGGACCGTAGGCATGGGACAGGTAGTGCACGCATAAGGTACGACTTAGAATTGTTAGAGCGCCTCTAGGTAAACAACTTTAACATAGTAATTTGGTAGCAAGAGATGATAGTCTGTGTCCGCTGGATAATATGAGTAATTCCCTATCTTAAGGGAGTTGCAAAGTATTATTATGTTGCATGGGGTGATCTTTTAGGCTAAAAAACTTAGGACCCCCATCTCCCCCTTTATAAACTTAGTTATCTAATATAGATCGTTATAATTATCTCCTTGTAGTCCTTAAGATTTGTATCAATTCCAAATGTGTTATAATGAACTTCTTCGACCTTTATATTCTCTTTGTTTATTTGATCACCTAGTCTAATTACATAATCCACATAGTTCTAAGTTTGGTGGGGACCTACAATTGTGGACCTCGAAGAGTGCCTAACACCTTCTCTTTGAGGTAATTTGAGCCCTTACCCGATCTTTGGTGGCATTGACTAGTCAAACAAAGTTATTTGCACAATAGGTGTCCTAACGCACCTTAAAATCGTTAGGTGGCAACTCTTCTCATTTAATATCCATTTAAAAAGAGTTGTCACATGTCGAAATTTGATATCGCGAGAAAAGGGTGCGACAACTGGTAATATCCGTACTTATCAATAAATCTCAAGTTAAACGTGTATTGATGTATCCAGGCAGCTCGGCCAATATCATCAGATCGAGGGTCATCGGGCAGTTGGGGTTACACGACCATATTGAATAGGTTTAACATGTCATGTGAAATCCCTAAAGGGGAGATAATCCTGCTAGTGAACATTGTCGGGACGATCCAAGAAAAACAAAATTCTACGTGATCAAAGGGGACATGAGGTACAATGACCTATCGGGAAGGCCATGGGTTCATAACATGAGGATGGTACCCTCAACCTTACACCAGACACTGAAGTTCCCTACACCAAGAGGAATCAATATGGTACATGGAGAGCAGCCGACCGCAAAAGAAATGTTCACAGTCGACGAGGTAATACCGGCGCCTATTTCGACATCAAGGAACACAGAGCTAACCAGGAAGGAAGAAATTAAATAGCAATCACCGATACCGGTCCCGACTAAACCGGAAGAGCGAGGAGTAGACGAGAAGGATGATTACGAAATTGCAAGATCGTTCATATCTCCTGATGATATCGACACCACCAAATCGACGGTTGAGGAGTTGGAGGTATACTTGGGCACGGGGTTAACTCCCGAGCTCCGAAAAAAACTCATTGAATTTTTTATAGCTAACATAGATTGTTCCGATTGGTCCCATCTTGACATGACAGGGATCCCGCCGTAGGTAACCACTCATAAGCTGAGTTTGGATCCGAAGTTCCGTTCGGTTAAGTAGAAATGGGGACCACAATTCGAGGTCAAGCATGCATTCATCAAGGACGAGGTATCTAAACTCCTTAAAATAGGGTCTATTCGGGAAGTTAAATACTCGGACTAGTTAGTTAACATAGTGGTAGTGCCTAAAAAAAGAAACAAGCTAAGAATGTGTGCAGATTAAAATATCAGATCAAGACATGCCCTAAGGATTCCTTTCCTTTGCCTAATCAGATTATATACGCGACGCCTGAGCATGAGATACTTATCTTTCTCGATGCCTTTACCGGGTACAACCAAATTCGGATTGACCCAGGCGATCAAGAAAAGACTTCTTTTATCACTAAATTCGGCACCTATTATTATAACGTAATGCCATTTGGATTAAAGAACATTAGTGCCACCTATCAACGCCTATTAAATCGGATGTTCGAAGAACATATAGGAAAATTTGTGGAAGTTTATATTGATGACATGTTAGTCAAGTCCCTACGAATAGACGACCATTTGAAACATTTGCATGAAACCTTCGACATATTGAAGAAATACAATATGAAGTTGAACCAAGAGAAATGCGTATTTAGAGTCGGATAGGGAAAATTCCTAGGATTCATGATACCCGATCGAGGGATCGAGATCAATCCCGACAAAATCAAAGCCATAGAGTACATCAATGTGGTGGACAAAGTCAAGGCCGTTTAAAGGTTGATCGGGAGTATCGCCGCTCTGGGCCAGTTCATATCGAGGTCCTCGGACATAAGTCATCGGTTCTTCTCATTGTTAAAGAAGAAGAATGACTTTTACCTGACCCTGGAATGCCAATAAGCTTCTAAATAACTCAAACGGTACCTATCAAGTCCACCCATACTCCACACTCTGAAGGCAGACGAACAATTGTACCTTTACTTGGCAGTTTACGAGTGGTGGTAAGTGGAGTCTTAGTCCGGGAAGAGGAAGGTACACAATTTCCTATTTACTATGTCAGCAGAACTCTAGGCAAGGCCGAAACAATGCATCACCACCTAGAAAAATTGGCGCTCGCTTTGCTAAGATCCTCGAGAAGTTAAAAGCGTACTTTACATGCCACCCCATATGTGTCGCAACCTCTTACCCATTGAGGAACATCATGCACAAACCCGAGCTCTTGGTCCAGATGGCCAAATGGGCCCTCAAAATCAGCGGGTACGATATGGAGTATCGACCCAGAATCGCCATAAAATCTCAAATGGCAGACCTCGTGGCCGACTTTACACCAGCCTTAATACCCGAAGTCGAAAGGGAATTATTGCTAACCTCGAGGACTACCTCGGGAATTTGGACCCTTTTTATGAACGGTGCCTCAAACACAAAGGGCTCGGGCTCGACATCGTGTTGAAACCACCTACAGGGAATGAAGTTAGGCAGTCTGTTAGAACTGTGAAATTGACTAACAATGAGGCCCAGTATGAGGCCATGATTGCAGGTCTCAAATTGGCTAAAAACCTTGGGGCCGAGGTGATCGAAGCTAAGTGTGACTCTCTCCTCGTGATAAATCAAGCCAATGGGATGTACAAAGTAAAAGAGGAACGAATATGAAGGTATTTAGACAAATTACAGGTAACGATGCATCAAAGGAATGAACCCTGCAACACGTGCCCCGAGATCAGAATAGCGAGGCCGATGCTCTGGCTAACTTGGGGTCATCAGTCGATGTTAATGACTTCAGTTCGGAAATAGTAGTACAACTCATGAAGTCGGTGATAGAAGAAGGTCACGCTGAAGTAAACTCAATAAGTTTAACCCGTGATTGGAGGAACAAGTACATAGACTACTTGAAGACTAGAAATTGTCCTCGGATCCCAAAGAATCGAGAGACCAGCGTACCAAGGCTGCAAGATTTAGCTTGGTCGAAGGGAAATTGTTCAGGACAACGTTCGACGGCCCACTAGCCAGATGCTTGGGGCCGAGAGATACCGAATTTGCCTTGAGAGAAGTTCATGAAGGTCGTGCGGGAATAATTCGGGGGCAGAATATTTCATCCAAAAATTAACCAGGGACGGCTATTATTGGACCGAAATGGATAAAGATGCGAAGGACTTCGTACAAAAATGTGACGACTTACATAGACACAACCGATGATCCATCAACCAGGAGAGCTACTCCACTCGGTCTTGTCCCATGTCCATTTATGAAGTGGGGAATGGACATCATACGTCCCCTACCGTGGGCACTCGGCAAGACTCAATTCATACTGTTCATGATCGATTATTTTTCCAAATGGGTCGAAGCTCAATCATCGAAAACGTTCGGGAGAAAGAAGTCATTAACTTCATCTGGGACCACATAATATGTCGACTCGGGATACTGGCCGAGGTCGTTATCGATAATGGGAAACAATTCATCGACACCAAGGTAAATAAAATCTTTGAAGATCACAAAATTAAGAATATACTATCAACACCTTACCACCCTAGTGGGAACGGACAGGCAGAATCAACGAACAAGACCGTACTTCAAAACCTGAAAAAGAGGTTGGCCGATGCCAAACGAAAATGGCAGGAAATCCTGCCCAAAGTCCTGTGGGCATATCGTACGACCTCGAAGTCTAGTAGCAGGGCCACCCCATTTTTGTTGGTCTACGTGGCCGAAGCCTTAATACCAAACGAAGTGGGAGAACTGAGCCTCATGTTCCAATATGCGACAGAAGAGTAAAACGACGAGGCCATGATCAGGAGCCTGGAATTATTGGATGAAAGGCAGGAGGCCACCCTAGTCCGATTGACCTCCGAGAACAATGAATAGAAAGATACTACAACCAAAGAGCCAACCTACAACATATTAAGATCGGGTACTTGGTATTGAGGAAAGTAACATTACACACTTGGAACCCCAACGAGGGGAAGCTGGGACCAAATTGGTAAGGAGCATATCGAATCATTGGTATTACCGGCAAAGGCTCGTATAAACTCGAATAGAAAATGGTGTGCAACTACCGAACAACTGGAACGTGACACACTTAAAGCGGTATTACTGCTAAGCTACGAATTCAATTACTCTTTAATCATATTATGGATAGTGATTAACATTTACAGGCAAACGGCCAAGGATGGATGTGGCTATTAGGTCTGAAAGTACGCATTGCACTCTTTTTCTCTTGAACTGGTTTTGTCCCAAAATGGGTTTTTCGACAAGGTTTTTAACGAGGCAACAGTAAAACATGCTAACTTAGATTCGAAGACCGGTCTCAAATCAGAGCCAATTATCATTCACTTCATATCAACAGTATCTGAGCCCTCTCAAGCTTGACCTCGAATACTGGGGGCCACTACTCTCGGATTAAGGTTTTTAGCAAGGGAAAAAGAAAAACCATGTATTTTAGAAGCTAAGGCTTGGTGGTTAGGATTCATTGTAAGGGCCAAACAGTTGTATGAACCGTGCATAGTCCACTCTAGCCATGATACAAGTTTTTATGCGATCATGTACTTTAAACACTGAGAAATGAAAGAAAGTTCGGCCTTGCTATTATGCATTTTGTTGCCTTTTCAATTCAAGATCCTAAGAGCCCATGAGCTACCCCTACTCGGGGACTATTGAACCCATGAGCTACTGCTACTCGGGGTCTGTCGCCCGAAGAAAGTTCGGAGAACTCGGGCTACCGAATCCCGGAGGCACCAAACCTATTAGGCGGTTCCCAAATACAAAAGCCTACGACCACCCTAAAAATGGTTTGGAGACGTCGGTAACTCATAATCAGAAGCTAAGGCCTTTATAAAACTCAAAACCTGCTAAAATGTTACCCTCGACAAAAGCATCATCTAAAATCACTTAAACATATTGAAAACTTCCGGTCACACCAAGGTTTCAAAGCCTCGAGCAAACGAAGTTGTATCAAAGTTGGGATCCTTTCGAATCTCCGATAAAACAAATGCCACATAACTACATTTGATTCTATTCTAAGGCATAAAAAACATTACATGAATACAAATTATAAACAGATGCTGGAAAAGTAAAGACATGATATTGCTAGAAAGGGAATTTTTCATATATATCAAAAAATATATTTACAAAGGACCAATAAAAATGGCCTCAAAATAAACACAAAAAGATATACATAAGGGAAAACAAAAACTGAAAAAGTACTAATGCATCCACGCCTGGTCTTCGCCGGGGCACGACTCATCACCAGAACTGTTGGAGCCTTCGGAACCCTTGAATCCTTCGGCACCATCAGGCTTGTAGAGCTCCTTTGCCTCAGCCTAGAGCTTTTCGGCTTCCTCGATCTTGGCCGACAGGACGAAACCTCGGGCGTGGATCTCTTCGAGGGTCTCTCTTCGAGACAACCACTTCACATATTCAGCCTTTGTCTTTAGGCGGGTCTCGGCTGCCTCCACATCGGCCTTGTATTGGGCCACCATTTCGCTGGCATCAGCGAAGGTTGTATCCAATTTGGACTTTAGTGCCTCATATTCTCTACTGAGGGCATCCCGCTCTACGACGGCCGAGCTCAGTTGTGCTCGGAGATCATCATTTAGTTGAGACCATTTATCATCTTTGTCCTTCTTCGAAGCCAGCAGGTCTATTCTGCCTTTTCACCTTTCGGCCATGGCCTTGACCTCGTTCATCTCGGCTCATAACTGGTCGATCAGGCCGTTCTTTTGTTGGACCTCCGATGTTGTATTGTTAGTAACCACAACTTGCTCCTCGTTTTTAGCTTCAAAGACCTTTATCTTTCAACCAGATCGGCATGTTCCCGCTTCAAGGTCGAAGCTTTCTTCTGAGCCTTGTCCAGCCCGGCCTGGAAGACTTTGAGGGCCCTGTCCTGTTGCTCACTGAGAAGCCTGTACATATCCTTTCGGACTTGGTCTTTGAGCTCGAACTCGAGCTGGATGATGTCCAAGTGGTACCTAAGGAAGCTCTCATGGTGAAGCACCGAGGCCTGTAGAACAACAAAAATAATAACAGACATCAAAACTTAAATAAAATTCACAAGGGAGTATAAAAGTGTTGATGTCTTACCCGGTGCAACGCCTGTTGTGCCTCATTGAAAAGAATTGATGTGCCCACCTCGTTCATCTTTGTCTGGTCCTCCTCGGTCACCAGGCATCAAAGTTTGTTGCCTACACCCACTGGAGCGGATAGAACTCGAGCATCCTCCGGGACTATAAGAATGACTATTCTCTTATGGCCGGGTCCACGCTCGGTGCAGGAAATTTCTTCACCAGTTTTGGGCTCGAACTCGGCCTGCCAGCTTCCGAGGGGATGTCCTTCTTCAGGATATCTAAGTTGCCCCTGAAAAAATCTTCCAGTGTGGACATGTCCATGCCATCAAAGAAGGAGCGGAGAGGGTCATCTGCACCCTGAAATCCCTCACTTGAATTTTCCTTACCCGCTTGGGCCTCTTTTACCATAGACTCGATATAGGAGGGCGCCTCGATTATATTGACCGCACCAGTTGCCTACTTTAGTACATGAAGGGTTTCTTGGGAGGTCACACCATCCGTCTCCACTTCGGCCTCTCGAATCGGAAGAGGATCGACCTCGTGTCCCCTTGCCTCGATCTTCGCCTGCTCCCCGACAAGGGTCGATCCATGGGAGATGAAGATGTCATCTTCTTCGGGCTCATCGTTGAGCCGGTGAAGAAAGTAAGAGTCCAATTCCCTGGCCTTAGTATTCTTCTTGGGCTTACGAGCCCGGGTAGTCGTCCTCTATTTTATCTTTGCCTCTGGATCCGGGGAGCTTGAGGACTTTCTTATCCTCTTATTCTCCCTCGCGGTAGCCTAGGGATGTCCTGAAATGGAGGGATCGATGAGTAAGGACGAATCCTCATCCCCATCCAGCGGCCTAAGTTCGGTGGTCTTAGGCAAACCTACGAGGGAAGGGGAAAAAAGTCAGCATTATGTAAGTTTTGGCCGAAGAAATAACTATTCAAGGGAGAGCATTACCATGAGAACGTGCCTCTCATTTTACCTTCGAAATTTTGCGCCACGCGCACTCGTAGTATGACATCTGCTTGAAGATTCCTTCGATCCACTCCTTGAGCCGGGGGACCGCATTGGGAACCCGGGAAACAAATGCACGACCATAAATACTGGCGATGAGAGAAGAAATAAAGGGAAATTGACATTTAAGGAAAGACTACACTTACAAGATGCATTTCACTTCTCGGTGAATGTCACTAACTCGGGGGGATCAGGTCTTCAGTTTTTACCCCAACAAAATGCCCCTTCCAACCTTGGTCTCGATCCTCGTCGATGCCGAAAAGAGAGCCTTGCTGGCTCGGCGAACAAGCTTGATTAGTCCCCTTCAGAATATTAGAGGACTATACAAATGGAGCAGGCGATACAAATGGAGCAGGCGAACGAGGGTGAACCGAGGAGATTCAGTGTTGTTCGCAAAGTGGCATAAGAGAATCAAGATCCTCCAAAGGAAAGAGTGGATTTGCCCAAGGCACACCTCGTACCTCTTACAAAAGGCCAAGACTACTAGGTCTACCGGGCCCAGCGTGAAAGGGTAAGTGTAAAAACTTAAAATACTCTTCCACATGGGTAGTAATATCGTCCTTAGGCTTGGGGACAACCACGTCCTTGTGTTCCCATTTACAGTCCTCTTGGACTACGGGAAGGGTATCTTCATAATGGAGCATATGTATATCTATGCTCCTTCACCTCGGTCTTGTTTAGTGGATGCCTTCTCGACCTTGAAGTCATCCCCGATAGAGCAGCCTCCGGGTATGAAGATTTTCATGGGAGGCTCTGGAGTCACCTCGGGAGCATCCACCTCGGCATTTGTGGTCGGGTGAGGAGATGAAGGGGCAGCCTGCTAAGGCACTGACTTGAAAGTTTTAGCCATCATGATCTGGGAAAGTACGAAGATTCGAAGGAAAACTATGAAGGTTTGAAAAAAAGGAGTATGAAGGTTTGAAGGTAGGATGAAGATATGGAGATCTAGGTTAGAAATCTAAGAACAAACATGAAAATTTGAAGACAAGAGATGAAGATTTGAAAGAGTCGAAAGCCACTAGAAAATTCGAAGATAAAAGCTAGGATAAAAAAGTGAAAGAAGTATAAAAGGTCGAGGCTTTTATAGGGTAAAATACAATCATTGCGCGACATTTCACATTAGAAGACAACCAGCTGATGCCCAATACATGTCTGAAGTCAGAACGACGCGAGTGATCGGACGTTTTGGCTTACCCGTCACCTCGATTGTAACATACAAAGGAAGGAATCGGGCTTCATCTATTGTTTCCCATCATTTCAGCAAAACCTACTCTCTGAAAAACGAGGGGACTATCTGTATACGGGTGAGCATAAAAATATAACCACTACGTTATTGTGCTTATAATTTTAGTTAGTATCTTTTTTTGTCCCAAAATAATATTAGTGTTTATCCTTAAATCGGATAACAATAAAAATTTTACACGGTTTTAATGATATATAGATTGACTCAACACAGATAATCATGAATATTAGATAAACGAGTTAAAAATGAATGAATAACCAAACCAATCGTGATGTTACGGCCTGGCTCGAATTCAAGATGAACAATAGCTCTGCCCTCGATCGGACCCTTAACTCGAAGCCAATTGTGTATGAAGAACAACAATAAAATAAGAACTTTGCAGTAGCTAGAAAGCAGAAAAATGGACTTGTATTTCTTGGTTTGCGTGTTACAATGTATGTTATTGAATAAAAAGCTTCCCATTTATATAATAGGAGAGTTTCATCCTTAATACAATTCTAAAAAGAGTAAAAATTCTCCTTTCCTGTCAACTACTGATCCGCTACAGATATCGGGCGAGATTTGCGCCGTAATATTCTTCGTGTGCAACCATTTGCCATGCCTTTTGAGGTCTTGAAGCTCGTTTTGGGTTCAAGGAGTGTTGTCTTATAGGCCCGGCGACGAGCATCCCGCTCTGCAATGAAAAGTTTGGATCACGGTTTTAATTTTTAGATCTATATTATCTCTTTTTTTGTTGTTGCCAATAACGTGGTTGGAACATTAATTATATAAAAAAAATTCAAGTTAAAGAAACTACTATGTATTATTGTTGAAGTATTAAAATTCATCTTACATAAGTATTGGTTTTTAGTTAATCGATCAAGACGAAACTTTTAAATAACCACACACTCGCTATTAAAATTATGCTTGCTTCATTTTAATGTTGTAATAAAAAGTGTAGAAATTTTGATATTATGTTGTTTTCCGTCTATGTATAAAATTGGTGCATTCAAATGGTGACATGCCCAACATTTCTTAAAGAATTAATACCCTAAAATCCTCTCTAACTATCATATTTTTGTCAGTTTCCTACTTAAATTATTCGGTATCCTCAAAACCCTCCTGAACTATATTGCCGCTCGTAATAAAATTCATTTGTCGTTGACCTGGCATAATATATGTGGATACTCGTTTGGAAGCGAGTGGTAGCTGAAAAAAGCCATCAAAATAGTCCACTTAAAAGAAAGTAATGGTTAATTAGCATAACCTCTTTCAAATTTATTTTTTTTAATAAATATTCTCCTTATTTCAGTTATATCCATTTTTCTGTCTCATTATTCACCATTCTTCCTTATTTTTTCATCTTTCATCTTTGTTTTTCACTTTCTTCTTCATTTTTTAACCTTTTCTTTTCAGTTCTCCATATGAGTTTCCTCTGGAAAAATTTCTCCCACTCTTGTTTACTCTAAAATTATTTAATCTCTTTTTTTGTTTTAGTCTTCTTTCATATCTTACGCATATTGTTGAAAGAATAGCAATTTAAATCTTCTTATTAAACTCAACACCTTGTAAAGAATAAAGTTGAATCTCTTAAACCTTCTTTATGTAATATGGAATTGGAGAATGTAATTGTTGGGCAATTGATCTTTTATTTGCCAAATTTTATTTTATGTAATCTTTTTTATGTAATATAAGATGACTTGTAAGAAATACAGTACTATATTTTTTATTTATATTTTAGTTGTGGTACAAAGTGAATATAAATAAGGACTTATCAATTGGAGTCTAACATAAAGCACAATCACAATTAAACCTAAAATTAACACAACACATTAGATATTATTTTGGCCAAAACTCCTAGAATTAATCAATCATTCAAGAGTAATACATGATGAGTAAACTATATAAAAACTTTGTACAAACCATAAGTTAATATAGTTAGACATGCGTACCTTTAAATGTCCAACACGGGGTTTTCATATATAGGGGACTATAGTTCAGAGGGGTTTTGGGAGCACCAGATAGTTTAAGTAGGTAACTGAACACAAAAAAAATAGTTTAGACGGGTTTTAGGTTGAGTTAAATAGTTACGTGTAGTGTTATATGGCATATTTTTTTAGATAATTAGGAACGTGTACAGTATATTAGACGTGCCTCTAAAAATACAATAAGGGAATTTTTAATATGAAAGGTAATATGATTCAGGAGATTTTGAGTACATCGAATAATCTTAAGTAAAAAATTAACAAAAACTTAATAATTCAAGGGGATTTTAGAGTAGTCTTTCTTAAACTACATAGCACATTAACGGAAGATGTCTGTCCCTGTGCACGTGCAGACCACGCCACATAGTCTCACTTTTGCTATGCCTAATATCAAAAGTGAACAACTCATCTTGTATGCACCACTTGAAGGAAGGTTAGACTAAAGTACTAATTTGACATAGTTTGGCCATTAGTTATTGTAAATCGTGAGGAAGATGTCAAAGATGTGACTGTGCGCCTCAGTTGTTTAATCACCGGAGGTTTGCAACTTGCAAAGCTGTAAGTTGACCCACGGTCAACAAGTCAATATTGGCAACTTCTCAGCTTGACTCTTGGTCTTTAGCGTAGAGGGTATATTTTCATCCCATAAGCAACAGATTATCTTACTTTGAGAAAGAAGTTACTATTCGGGGGAGGGGAGGGGAGGGGAGGGGGAATTACATGATGGGATTCAATCGAGGGGGCGGGGAAAATGAATGAGGAAATACGTGGTATACGATTAAAATCGGATGATTAATCGAGATCAAGATAGTGGGTCGAGGATCGACCTCGTATTATATCGAACCGGGACATGAAGATGAGGTATCGAGCTTGAGATTCGAAGTACCAATCAAGATCGAGACTAGTAATGATCGAGACCAAACAGGGTAGACATCGAGCAAGACCGAAGATAGCATACTAAGGGAAAGCCGAGATATCCGTGACCGGTCAAGGATCCTGGCGGAAATCTAGGAACTGATCAAATCAAGAACGGTTATTTAGCTAATCATGGGATTTCTTTCTGTAATTAAAATTGTACCATAAGTGTGATTCCTCTACTATATAAAGGGGGTTCTAATAATTTGTAATCATCTAATTCTCGCATATCAAAGCAATATAACATTTCTCTCTCTTAAATTCTCTTATTCTTCATTTCAATTCATACTTCTTAAAAATACTCTCAGTTGGTTCGAGGGCGGTCTAACTCGAGGGCCAAATTGTATTTTTATACTGGTTCACTTTATTTTTCAATCAATCATCAACATTAATTATTGTATTTATCAATTTGTCCTAGGTGAAATCACATATCCTTAAAACCACTTATAAATATAATTGTTATCCGATTTTGAGAGTAAACAGTTTGGCGTCCACTGTGGGCTAAAGATAATAGTGGTTGCTTAGTACTAATTCTCATAACACGCACTGCTTTACGCTTGTTCTCGTAAGTATTTTTGATTTCAAGATCATTATGTCGAACTCTCAAACAGTACCCACACATGCCGACGATAGCCTTGGTTTTCATGGTGAAAACGACAATATAGTCGCCCCAGGAATCAAAGTGCCTCGGGTTAGCATTGAGGGAGTATCAGTTGCAGACCCCATCAACGTCAGTTCCCACGTCGTCCTAAATGCGAATCTGGGCGCCGACCCCGAAAATAGCGTCCACAGAGACGTTAGACAAACCTGTCAAGATGCACAGGGCCGCGAATACGGCGGAGTCAGCCTTCGATTAATATTTGAAATGTTGCAGGTTCAACAAGCTGCCATAGCGCAACTCCAAAACCAGAACCGAGCACCAAGTAGAGTTGAACCCGAGTCCTTACTGGAAGTTGTTCATAGGGCCGAATCAGTACCGGAGAGGTCAAACGTCAACGAATCGGGAACTGACCCCACCACTATGAAAATGCTCGAAGAGCTCACAAAGCGAATCAAATCAGGGAAAAGGAAGATTGAGGAAAATGACAAAAAAGTAGAAACATACAACGCCCGAGTTGATCAGATTTCGGAGGCAACCGGTCGAATGAACCGTGCCCATATAGGTTGCTCGAGCCCTGACATAGAACATGTACACATGTATAATCATCTATTAAGAGAAGTATTTTCCTTGTCGATATCTCGTGCCTTAGAAAAATTTTCTACTTTAAAATTTCATACTCTTGATCTATTGTGTAAACAGGCTTATGGGCCAATCATAACGGAAGGTCAAACAACTAACCCCACATTCGAGGACTGCCGTTCAAAAATAAAACGAGATCGAATTATTAAAACTTCGAGATTATGAAACCTTAAAGGCAATCCTCGATTTTTATAAGCCACGACCACCCCACTGGGGGATTGACACTTCGGGCAAGCTCGAAGTGAAACAGAAAATAAGCCTAAGAGGCAAGTCCCAAATAAAAAGGCTACGACCAAATTAAAACGGTTCGGAGACGTCCGAATTCCGTAATAAAACAGGTCTTCAAACATTTTCATAAACCAGTTAAAAGGGCTACCCTCGGCAAAATTACAAAGGGCTTCGATAATATCAAGCCTCGAAAACTCTAATGAGTACAAAATTGTTTGAACTCTCGAACAATTCCTTATTTTGTGCTAAGGCATTACGGATTTTATACAAATGGTAAAACAACTTTTCAAGCCGAAAAAGGGAGAAAGCCATAAACATTGTTTTTACAAAGGCCATATCGGTCTAATACAAAAGCCTAAGGGCCATTTTTGGATTTGAGTTCGAGAGATTGCACTCACTCAAATAAAACCTAAGGGTTACCACACTTCGAGTTCGAGCAAGCACTCACTCGATCGAAAAAACTATACTAGTTCGGTTTCGGTCAAATTGCCTAAGTCTCAAACCTATGAATGCAATCTCATAAGGCATAAATGAAACAAAAAATTCATAAGGAAGAAATTAAGTAAGGACGAGACGGAAAGGAAAAAAGATCTTTATATATGTATAAAGTTATTTACAAGGGCAACGTGGCCCAATCAAGATTCTATACAAAAATTCAAAAAGAAAGATCCTAAGTGCCTAATCTTCTCCAGAAGCAACATCTTCACCATCGGGGTTTTCTCTGCTCTGAGACCCGCTCATGCTCCCAGAGTCATCATCATCGGGAGAGGCTAATGCTTCAGCTTCGACTTCAAGCTCTTTGGCATTTAAATCTCGACAGTGAGATCAAAGCAACAAGCATGGATCTCCTCGAGAGTCTCCCTTCGAACTGGCAATTGGCATGCTCGTCCACCCAATATGCTTGAACTTTAGAGGTATCGGCAATTTCCATTGCTCGAGATTGAGCGGCTTCGACGTTAGACCGGTAAACGGCCACAATTGCTTCAGCATTTTCCTTAGCTGTCTCAACTTTAGATTTGGCCGCTGCAAGTTACGTGACCAGCTTCTCCCGATCGGAGGTTACTGAACCTAACCGAGTCTGGAACTCCTCGATTTTCTTGGCCTGCACCAATTTTCATATTTCAAGCTTTGGATTTAACTCTCAGCCGAGGTTAGTTGAGCTCGAGCAACCTTCTTCTCTAAGGTAAGATGGTCCATGTTTTGCTTCCATGCTATGGTTTCCGCCTTCACCGCATCTACTTCTTCACGAAGTTTCCCAATATCTCGAGCTTCTGTTGGACCTGTGAGATCGAACTATTATCCATCACGCTCGAACCGATGTCATAAGCATCTAAGATTCTTATTACCTGCTCAGTCAGGTCACTTTGTTCCTTTTGAGCCGCAACTAGCTCAACTCGAAGGCCCTTGGTTTGTTCTTCTTTCTGCTCACTGAGAAGCTTGATTGAGCCCTTGAATTTTGGCCTCGTATCGGCTCAGTTCTCCTCGAGACCTAGAGAAATATTTATGATGAAGCACCGATGCCTACACAAATAGAAGAAAGAGAGTTTGGCAAGAAGAGAAAAACACAAGTATGGAAACTGGTATTGACAAAGGGAGTTGGGGGTTACCCGATTCAAAGCCTGCTAGGCCTTGTTAAAAGGACACGGAGCTCCCACTTCGTTCATCAGAGCTTGGTCTTCCTCCGTGATCAGACCCTGAAGGTAACTAGCCATCCCTACGGGAGCGGCAAGAACTCAGGCATCCTCCGGGATCGAGATGATGATTGCTCATTTACGCCCGGGATTGACACTGGGGGCCGAAAACTGGCTGGTCAATTTGAAACTCGAAGAAGTTCCACCCGAACTCTTCCTAGGTATCTCTAAGTCACTAAGGCCAGCACTATCTTCGACCCCAGCGAAATAACCACGGAAAGGGTCCTCCCCTTCGTGGGCTCCTTCTATGAAAGGAGTCTTCATGACTCAAGCCTCCTGAATCATTTCCTCATAGAATAAAGAAAGCGACGGGGAGTCTCCGATTTCTATTACCTCAAGTGGGTCTCTTGGGGCGTTCTCTCCATCTCGAGGAGCCTTGAGACCGACCTCCACAACCATTTTCGCCTTCTCACCTCGATGTGAGGCACCTTCGGTCTTTGCCGGCTCGAGGAATTCACCCAAGTCTCCTCCCGAGGCCCCATTAGCCCGGGGCAGAATGCCTTCAACTCCTACTGGCTCAGCGGCCTTTTGAGCCTCGGTATTCGTCTTTACTTGGGCCACCAATCCGAAATTGTCTTCTTTTTCTTCTTTTTCTTCCTTTGCCTCCCTTAGGAGTTGAACTAACACCACAGACATGGGAATGATGTTCTTTCTTGGCTTACGAGCCACTCTCTTCTTGGGCTCTGGCCCCTTAGAGGTCGAGGTCCTTTTCCTCGTGTTCTCCTTAGCCGTCTTCGAAAGAGGGAATGATAATTCATCTTCACCGGACGGGGCCCTCATGATTTCATCTTTTTTGGGACATGCAGAAGAAGAAACTGAGTAAGTTCATAGGGATGCTTTAATCAAATCATTATAGACAAGGATAAGGCTTGCCATGGTTCTTGGATTCCCACTGGCCCTTCGATAAATCGCGCCACACGCGTTCAACATATGTTGAGGTCGAGACCAGGCTTCTGACCCAGTTCTCGAGATGTGGAACCACACGCAGCATCCAGGCAACAGCTACACAAAGAAAGAACATCAATATGAGAAGATGAGGAAGTGAAATTAA
Organism: Nicotiana paniculata; assembly: GCA_005239505.1. Classification (NCBI taxonomy): domain Eukaryota; kingdom Viridiplantae; phylum Streptophyta; class Magnoliopsida; order Solanales; family Solanaceae; genus Nicotiana; species Nicotiana paniculata. The sequence goes on along the minus strand of MDKI01277444.1, from coordinate 13,757 downwards.
CATGCAGAAACTGACAATGGAATCATACTTATGTTTCATATTCCATCTTTCGGGGAACGGCATGCTCTCAGCCGGAATCTGGTCCGAGGTCCTCACTCGGACAAATCAACCCATCCAACCCCGGTCTCTATCCTCGTCTATACTTGAGATGAAAGTCTTGGTGGCCCGGCGTTGGAGTTTTATCAACCCACCTCGATAGATCCGGGGGATATATAACATTATAAGGTGTTTGAAGCTGAAAGGGATCCCGTCAATTTTGCTCGCAAAAAATCGGAGCAATATTACGATCCTCCAAAAAGAATGATGGATTTGTCCGAGGGTTACTAGGTATTTTCGGCAGAAGTCCACAATGACTGGATTGAGCGGACCCAACGTGAAAGGGTAAGTGTAAACACTCAAAACCCCTTCCACGTGGGTAGTGATGTCTTATTCGGGGGCCGGTATCACGCCCTCTTTGTCCCCCGATTATAGTATTTCTTCACTTGCTTGAGGAAGTTCTCGGATATCGAGCATATGTATCTCGATACCGGCTCACATCGATCGGGGATTGATGAGTTTTTCTCTACTTTGAAGTTTAAGCTAATAACGCACTCCCCGGGAACAAGCTCCTCAATGCGTGGCTTCGCCATTGTTTTCTCGCCGGCCGCCGAGATGAGGACGCGCTTTCCTTTTGTGGCACAGTCTTTGATGTTTTCGCCATTTGATTTTGAGAATAAACAAGAATGAAGGTGATAATATTTGGCGTTTTGAGAAGGGATTAACCATGCAACTTGAAGATTTGAAAATGAAAAACTTGAAGGATGCAAAAGGCCTTGAAGATTAAAGCAGAAGAGATTGAAAGTAAAGTTTGAAAGAATGGAAAACAGACCTATTTATGGGTTTTACGGCGACAGTTCAAAGCTGCTAATGGCCGACCGTCAACTAACACACACTAAAAACCTGGGGAACTGTACTGATGGGACGTTTCGGTCACCTCTGTCGCTTACGTCACGGTAATGATGTCATGACGAATCGGGGTAAAGACCGAAGACTCAATTCATTTCTTGTCATTACATTCCAAAAAATGAGGGGACTATCTGTATAGGGTTAAACCCAGACTCACCCGATTTTTTTGATTAACTAAGACCAGGATGGTGGGTCGAGGATTGACCCCGTATTATATCGGGCCAGGACATGAAGATGAGGTATCGAGCTCGAGATTTAAAGTACCAATCGAGATCGAGACTAGTAATGATCGAGACCAAACAAGATAGACATCGAGCAGGACGAAGATAGAATACTAACGGAAAGCCGATATATCCGTGACCGATCGAGTATCGTGGCGAAAATCTCGGAACAATCAAATCAAGAACGGTTATTTAGCTAATCATGAGATTTTCTTCTATAATTAGAATTGTACCATAAGTGAGATTCCTCTACTATATAAAGGGGGTTCTAATCATTTGTAATCATCTAATTCTCGCATACCAAAGCAATACAACACTTTTCTCTCTTAAATTCTTTTATTGTTCAGTTCAAATCATACTTCTTAAAATACTCTCAGTTGGTTCGAGGACGGTCTAACTCGAGGGCCAAATTGCATTTTTATACTGGTTCATTTTATTTTTCAATCAATCATCAACATTAATTACTGTATTTATCAATTTGTGCTAGGTGAAATCACATATCCTTAAAACCACTTAAAATTTTAATTGTTATCCTATTTTAGGAGTAAACATACGTAAGATTTGATCTTTCACCATATGATGAAGAATGAGGAGCTCAAACCATGTGAGCTACCTTCAAATCTCACTTGTTCGATATTGATTTAACTTGCATCTTTTTGAGAAGGTTACACAAAATAGAGTAAAGTAGAAGATCCAATGAACTTCCTATGATATTTTGTTCTTTAAGTCCCAGCTATCTATCTGTTTACCCTTAAAATAGATTACAATTAAATTTGATTTTAAAGATATGTGAATTGATTCAACACAAGTAATCAAGAATGTTAATTAAACGAATGAAAGACAAATAAAAAATCAAACCAATTATAATATTATGGCCCAACTTGAAATTGGGTTGGACAATGGCTTTGCCCTTGATCGAACCTCAGTTCGGAACCAGTAGATAATGAAATCAAACAGTAAAGTAAGAACGTTTCTAAATCTAGAGAATAGTAAAAATAAAATTATATTATCTTGGTATGCGTGTTATAATGTGTCCCTCTTAAATAAAAATCACTCTCTTTATATAGTAGGAGAGTTTCATCCTTAGTACAATTCTAAGAAAGGTAAAATATTTTTTTTCGTTAATCACTGATTTGCTGCGATACGGGCCGGGATCTATGTCGCGATATCCGACTGGGCACAAATATAACGACCCTTTGTTAGTCGTGTGCAGACGTTTGATAATGCTTTCCGAGTTCTTGGAGCTCGATACGGATCAGGGGGGGCGAGGTCTCGATGGCTCCGGTGGAAGGCGCTTTTTTCGGGCCTTAGTACGAGAGGTTCCTAGCTTCGATTCTGATTCCTTATAGTTATTTTCTTGCTTCGTTTGTCCCACCGGAAAATCGGGTGCTCATTAGACTTGATTTTACCCGTATACACTATCACAGTGGAACAATGTAAAGTGCAGTGAGTCATGAGTGGGTATCATCAGGATACGAGTTTATCTCCACAATCCCGTACAAACATATTATGTTGTTTACCCTAAAAAACGGATAACAATTAAATTTATAAGCGATTTTTAAGAATAAGTGGATTAATTCAATATAAAGGATAAATTGTGTTAGATTAAATAGATAAAGGACGTGATAAATTATCAAACCAATCAAGAGGGGTGATCCCGGACTTAGTAATCCCTAAATGGAGTGCCTGCCTTCGAATCCAGACTCACTTTACTGATGATTTGATGAACAAAAGTGAGAGTTTTGATTAACAGAAAAAATAAGAGTATATTGCATTGATGTGCGTATTACAATGTCCCTAATGAATTATCAGACCCCTCTTTATATAATAGGAGAAATTTTACCCTAAGTACAATTCTATAAAAGGTAAAAATCTTTTGTTTAACTAATCACCGGTTCTCTGCCGATATGTGCCGAGATCCACGCCATGATATCCGGCCGGTCGCGTACATCACGACCTTTTGTTGGTCGTGTTCCATTATCTGGTAATGCTCTCCGAAGCTTTTGGGGTCCGAATCGGACCTAGGGGTCATGGCCCCGATAATCCCGAGGGCCGGTGTTTTGCTCGGACCCCGAATCAAGTTGCTTCTTGCCTCGATTTCGGTTCCTTACCTTTACGTTTCTTGCTCCGTTTACTTCATCAGAAACCGAGGCGTCCCACGGGCTCGGTTTCACCCCTTAATAATTTACTAGATGGAAGTTAGGACTTTGATTATCATAAAAACCAAAAGAATGTACAACTGATTGGGCGAGATCGTGGATCAAGCCCTACCGCAACCACTAACTCTAATTCTACGGATAAACTTATTCCCCTTGAAATACACCAAAGTTGTTCCCAGAAGGCAAACATATTTTTAGCAAATATACATCTTTCTTTTAAAAAAGAAAGAATGAGGAGTCCATCTTTCCACTTATGTATAGCTAGTACATAAACTTAATGGTCTTTTTTAAAAAAAAATACTAATTTGATAATACTCATCTAAGGGTTCCCACTATCTTTAGCAGATGTGACAAATTGCTCATCGTGCAGGTCCTCGATTCAGTAAATAGAGGAACACCTAGGGGCTAAAAGTCCATAATATAATGTCTTAGTGAGTTGTGCGATTTAAGCACTTGCAGTTCTCAAGACAAACTTTTGGTGGTCAAGTGATCAAAGTCCAGAGTGGCGACAATAAGACAAATCTAAATAGTCCTAGCAATTTAGCATATTCTGTTTTATTAGGTGAAGACTTGGGAGACAAATCTATCATCCAAAAACAAAGACCACGAGAGTCTTCTACCAAATCTCTTTTTCTATTTGTATTACAGGGACAATTACGTCCACGGAACAGCAGACTTAATTAGTGGGCAAACTTTTGTCCCACTGAAATGATGATAGGATGGAACAAAGCTGAAGTTAACACCAAAAAGTTTCATCATAATCCAGATTTGGGTTGGCATAACATAACAGTACAGTCAACTTGGTCATTCTTTATATAGTAACTTAATTTGACATTGTCAAACACAACGGCCTCTTGATTTTTGCTAACATGCGACTTTTGTCCTAAGTCCTAAACAAACTGTCTTGAATTGCTGCTGTTCAACAAAGTACAAAACTATATAAAAACAAACTTTAAACCAAAAATGCATTTCCAATCCTTAATCCTAATAATTATTTACACAGTAATCACAATTATAGTCCAAATTACATTTTTAATAACTACCACCAGAACTAGAAAAAGAAGAGTTGGGACCCAATGCAGCACATCAAAAGCTAAAAAGAGCTAGTCAAAAAAAGATTTTAACCATGAACATGATAAAGAGTCCCAAATCCCAGAATAATTGATAATTACACCTTTTTGTACTCGGTCACAATTTAGAACTCGGTTGAGTTGAGATTGTGAGTAGTTCTTCCAACTCGGTACCGAGTTTGACTCACTCGTCCTTCCAATACTCCCTCCCAATCCACCTCTTCTTCCTCATCCTCCTCCTTGTACCTTCCTCGCATGGAAATCAACATCCTCTTTGCTTTCTCCCTCGCCCGCTCGCTCCCTCTCTCCACCACCGTCTGCAATATTTCCGCCGCCTTTGCCTCTTTAGCCAACCCCTTAAACCTCAAACTACTATGACTCAATGAGTAAAGAGCCGCCACGCAATTCTCCCGAGTTGACTCGTCCAACTCACTCCCCTTTCTCAGTATCCCCAATAGTACCTCCACCGCGTTGGCGTCCAGTAATGCCGTTTTCCCCTCTTGACACACCGCCAAATTGCACAATACCAACACTACCCGACCCGCCATATCGCTGATTTTCAGCATTCCCAGAAGGCTACTCGCAGCTCCGAGTTTAATGAGCTTAGCCCGGTTACTCTGCACTAAGGTTAAATGATAAAGGGCCAATGCTGAATCATGACGAGTCCGCTCGGTACCCGACCTCAGCGCGTGTAGAAGCGGCTGCAACGCGCCTAGCACCCCAATCGCCGTCTTGTTGTCATCCTCCAGCGCCAAGCTAAATAGAGCGCCGGCTGCATGCTCCTGAGACTCCTCGAAGCCGCCTTTCAAAACATCAATTAACAGCGGAGTAATCCCTGACCTAACGATTTTCACTTTGTTGACTTCCGCCAGCGAGAGGTTGACCAATGCGGCGACGCCGTTCGTCTGAATCCCGGCGTACCTCGAGACCATCAGCGGCTTAAGAGCCGATAAAAGCCGCGGCGTGCACAGTGAAACCCTAGCTTCCTCATCTGTTCTGGTGCTTTTTCTCAGTGAAATTACAGCTTGTTCCTGGTCATAAACGTCTAATTTCTTGAACTGTAGAACGTAATAATCATCTTCGGATGACGTGGAAGCAGAGGACGGGACTTCATCGGAGACTATAATTTCCGACGAAGTCGATTGCGACGACGAAAAGGAATAACAGGAGGGACGAGTAGTAAAAGGGAGCAGCGGTGAGTTGTTAGCGATGACAGATTCTTCTGAGCTCGAAGGAGAGTAAAAATGATGATTATTCCTAGGGGTCAGTTCAGAGGCGGCGTGAGATAAGAGCACAGGTGGATTCTCCGCTACGCTTTCGAGCAATTCCCTCTCTGAAACTCGTATTCTGGGATCTTCTTTGTTGGTCAAAACAGAAGAAGAAGGCATTAGAGTGCGGACAGTGGACTCGACGGCGTAATAATCGGGTGGCTGCGGCTTCTCCGCTCCAGACTTTTCACACCAGCTGAGAATCGTCGTCCTCAAAGCCAAATTAGGAATCACGGTAGAGAAATCGGGGGTTGAGCCGTTGGGAAGTTGGGGTTTAAACCCTAAATCTTTACAGACTTGAACAGAAGTGCGCTCGAAAGTTTGACCAGAGGACACCACAACTGGATCATACATCAAAGATCCATAAATGGGACAGAGGAGTTCTTTTGGAGGATCCGTTTTATCGAACTTGGAGGATGAAGAAGAAGAAGAAGACCTGTAAATGAAGATTTTCCATTTAGATTTGCTATGTCCACCACCCATTTCCCCTTTAGCTTTTCTAAAAGGAGAATACATGGCGGTGAAAGACAAACAATAGGAATTGCTGCAAATGGATTAGATATAATAGTTGGGGAAGAGAAAAAGTCGGAGATTCATTTAGGAATTTCTGAATTTCAATTTACAAGATTCAGTTTGATAGAGTCAGATTTCAGTAGGGGAATTGAAGATTGAGATAGTTTGGAGAGATTGACGTTAGTGTAAACAAAACTGAAAGAGTTGTTTGGTATCCTATGCTTTTAGGGCTTGCTTCTTCGGTTATTTACTTAAGTTACCATTTGTGTGGTTTAATATTTAGTCTAACATAGACAGCTCACTGTGCCATTTCATGTCCTTTTACAGCCTATCTTTATTTTGGTAGCTTTCCACCACTAATACTTCACTTTGTTTGTTTCTTTCTAAATGCTTCTAGATCACAACTTAATGACACAATTATATAAACAACATATTTTGTAAAAAAGGAAAAAATTCCACTATAAAAAACTTAAGAAATAATCATAAGTACTTGTTCCTGAAAGGTAAAATTAGTCAACAGAAAACGATTGTTACTTACCATTAGAATAGTTATAGTTCAAAATATTATATATGTCAATATATATAAGTTAAATCTTTTTCAACATTATTCTACACTGGTATAAAAAATAGAAAATGGCGAAATAAATAATGAAGTAAAAAACATACTAGGTCAATGGCTAAGATTGCATGTTCATAAAAGTTGAAGGGCATGTAGCATTTTTATTGAAATAGCAGTTAGCAATTTGTTATGAACCAATCATTGGTGCCCGCAACCGATGGACGTATGCTTTTCCTTTTATCCAAATGGATCTACCAATGCATATTCTTATGGGGCTTGGAACAAGTAAATTGGTATGTTTAGACGATTCCCAGTATGGGTTGATACATAATTAATCAGACGGCCCATACTGTGTCTGCTCAAATAATGCAACTTTTAAGAACTGTGTTAGCTGGCATTCTCTATGACTGAAGAGAGCTAATAAAATAACTATTCTTAGTTTGGATTATAATATAATGTGCTCTAGTTACAACTAGTGTACCCTTTCATGTACTACTCAGACGCCACTACAGGAGAGATGTACAAACATTTTTGTATTTTGCTACAAGGTAACAATTTGAATAAGATATTATTGGGCTTTGTTAGCTCAAAAGTCTTGGGTCAGGCGAGCTAAATAAGCAATGACAATTTAACTTATCAACGAATAACGATGAGATTTTTACATTCATATACACTATTTGAAATTTTATTACCCTCCCTACTCAAGTTTTAATTTAATTACATCTTATATACAAATTTATCAATTATAAACACTTTAGGAATTAAATGAGTATCCCTTTATATTAGGAATCAATTATTTATCATCTTTATTCTCTCGCCGTCTCTCTCTCTCTCTTGCGCTCTCTCTCTCTCACTATGTCTCAATCCCTAATTCCGGTAATGTAGAGCAAAGAGAAAGAGAGCAACAATTCTATCATTGACAATCATTAAAAAACTTTAAAGCTTTTAATTCGAATTTGAATTTTCAAAAAATCATTATTTGTTTGAACTGTGTGTTGTTGCAAATAATTGAGAATATTGTTTGGAGATTATATCTCAATTTTGAGGGTGTTTTGGTGAAGATTAGACTTGATTTTAGCTGAATTTCAGACTAAAACTCGAAGAAGAAGAAGAAGAAGAAGAAGACATGACATACATTATACTTACAAAATTATAGTAAAGTTGTAGTAAAATTATAGAAAAGTTATATTATGTTGTTGTTATATATCTTTATTTAAATATTGTATGAAAGTTGAACAATATCGTATAAAAATTATATTTAAATCGTATGATATTGTAGTTGTATATAACTGGGTAGAAATAATGTATAAAAGTTGTAGATAAGTTGTATAATATATAATTAGTTGTATGAAATTTATTTTTATTATGTATAAATCATATACAAAATAACAAAAGACATACTGTATAAAATTTGTATAAAAATTGTATTTAAGTGGTATGATATTGAAGTTGTATATAACTGGGTAGAAACAATGTATGAAAGTTGTAGAATATATTATCAGTTGTATGAAATTTATTTTTACTATGCATAAATCAGAAACAAAACTAGTATAACTTTTGCCCTTTCAACCTGTTGTTTGACAGCCGAAGGTAGAACTATGTTGGAATACTAGCCAAATCTCTAGGAACTCCTCCCGACAAGAAATTATGAGATAGGTCTACAATTCTTAAAGGAATGTCACTAACCCGAGAAGGTATAAGACCTTCAAGCAACTTTTGTGACATGTTTAGATAATCAAGCTTTGGGAAGGTGAAACTCATGTTTGCTGGGATATGTCCATTTAATTTGTTATTAGAAACATCAAAGGTCTCTAGATGGAGGAGAAAACTTGTTGTAAACTTCATCGATTCAATGAAAGCATTATCTCTAGCATAAAGAACTCCAATCTGGTGTTATTCTCTAACAACCAGGTTGGAAAGTTTTCAGGCAATTGATTTCCATCAATAGCAAAAATTCTCAAGTGATACTGTTAGTGAAAGAAAGAAGGCAATTTCTCAAGGTTTATACATCTCTGAATAGCAAAAAGCTGCAACTGAAAATTTGGGATCCAATTATGAAATTCAGTGTCTGTAGTTATTGTATTAAAGCCAACATCCAAGTACGTCAGTTTTGAATGGTTGGCGAACTGCTTGAATGACAGTTGAACTTCAAGTTGGCTTAAATTGCTGCAAGGGTGGAAGATCTGGAGAGGAAATGGGAAAAAGCAGAGAAAAAAAGAAAAAGATATAACTAAATCCTTTGATTGTATGCACTAATAATAGATTGAGAACCTTTTAAGGTGCGCATATATTTTGTAACTAAACCGTGTTTAGGTCGGGTAAATACAAAAACTTGGACATTTTTCGTAATAAGGTTTCAAATAGTATATAGGAATGAAAAAATCCCAATAACGATTATCGTCCAAGTTTTCTAAATTACTTTTGAACTCCTTCATGTTTTTACGGTCACTAAATGCAGTTTATATAATATAATTTTACTATGTCTAGCATTAATCTAAGAGAAGACCAAAGAGCATATAACTGAATGTTCTTTGGGGTCTTTCGGCCTTCAACACCTCTTGTATCTTTTTTGTAATGGCCATATTGTTAGTGATGGACATGAATATTGTTGATAAAATGACATGGTATGACAACACATAAAGAGAATCAACAATATTTTATCTTTATATTAGGTTTGGCAAAGGTAACCACAAAAAATTGACATTATATTGCCAAATCCTAAATAACCCTAGTTTCTTATTTAATATCTCTCCCTGTATTTTTTTCTTCTCTCTGCCGTATTTCTTCTCCAATTTTCTTCTTCAATTGATTTTTACTTTTTTTCATCTTCTTCAATTTAGCTAATTTTGTTCTTCAATCTCGATTTGAAAGGGCACGTGTTCTTTGATAATGTTTGAGAAGTAGTAATGGATTTTTCTATTAAGTTTAGATCTTTTTATCATGACGGTAGTTCTTTAAAAAAAATTGATTTTTTAATCTAGTTTTCTTCTTTTCTTTATCCGATTGTTACTTTGTTCGATTTGATTTGTATTTCTTTGGCAGGCTCCAATCTTCTTCTTCCTCCCCCCTCCTCTTCTTCCTCATCCTCCTCCTCCTCCTCCTCCTCTTATTATTATTATTATTATCATTATTATTATTATTATTATTATCATTATTATTATCATTATTATTATTATTATTTTTATTATTATCATTATTATTATTATTAAAAAGAAATTATGGGTGTTTGAGAAGGTGTATATTTATATATCAGTGTATATCATGTTGTATATCGTGATATACATTGTTACTTTAATTTTTTTATTTATCAAGAAGGAAAATAATTTTTTGATATAACAAGTTTAGAGCAAGTGTTAAAATATAAAAATAATAAATATAATTATAGAAGTAAATAAAATTTGATATAAAAAAAAGAAAATTTATTTTTGATATACAGTCGATGTGTTATATACTACGATATACAAGTAATATAATTATTTTTAATGTGATATATATTGATAAAAGGCAACAATAAATGTTAGGTAACCATATATATGATTTCATATTATAGATATATAAAGAAGGAAAATAAAATTTTAATATACATGTTGATATACACAAGGAAGAAGAAAAGGTTGTGATATACACATTATTGTTGTGATATACATTTATTGGCTATTTGATGTTAATATATATAACTAGGCTATTTTATGCTAATTATGTGGATATGTTGTCACACCTTTCAAAATATTATGACAAGGCATATAGATATTTTAGCCTTATATTAGGTTTGGCAAAGGTATAGCCAAATCCTAAATAATCCTTTTCTTCTCTCTCCCTATATTTTTCTCCAATTTTCTTCTTCAATTAATCTTTTTTTTCTCTTTCTTCAGTCTAGCAAATTTTCTTCTTCGATTGAGCTTTTTCAAAGTTATATATTTGGAGAATGTTTCATAATCTCCTTTTCTTTTTGGTTGTTGCACTAAATTCCTCTTCTCCTTGAACTCCATCAATTATTTGCTTGGATTTATAGTATATATGCATGGAAATAATGATCACTAAAAAGGAGTCCATAATTTGAGTTGAAATTGCTTTGTGAAAAAGAAAGGGACAACAAAGGGTTGGAGCAGTTTCCCTGCTGGCACATAATAACAATTCTCAAAATTGAAAGAGCTAAGAGATATAAAAAGCCAATGCATCTAGTATTCCTACTGAATATCCTGATATATTTATACTGTCTGAAGTTGGTGTTATTTTGTACAATAATTGTTAATTGAATAGATTATTGCTTTAACTATGCACAAGTTCCCAGTCAAGTTGGATAAATGGCTAGGTGCAAAAGTTTCATGCTTGAGGTCTTTTTGCTGACAATACAATGCACAAAATAATAATCTGGGTGAGTTACTTCAAACTGACCCAGCGCAAGAATTTTACCATATATGTTCCTTAAATAAGTTCTAGAAAAATAAACAATCTAAAGTGAAGTGCCATGTGCCTTATAATTGAGTTTCATTTTCTGGTAATTCGTCAAGGTAATACTCCCAGAAGACGTCGTTTTTTGGGGTTTTGGTATCTGATCCTTTAATTTCTAGTAAGTATTTCAATTATATGAATATAGTTGAGACATTTGCTTCCTACACATAGCTTTTTGCCTCTTGTTAGTCATGGAGGCATTTGCTTAAGTAAACAATGCAATTATATTCGAAGCTGTTTGGAGAAAAGCAAAAGAGGCTGTAAAGATGCCTTTATTTGGGAAGAGCTTGTCAGCCTGCAATTGTCATTTCCAGCTTCCTTGTCAATCCATGTTGGTTTTAGATTTTCTTTTAGGACAACAAACTTTTGAGTTTCAATCTCGATTTAGGTTCTAGAAAATTGACTCATGGAATTAGGGACTGTGCTTTTCTTTCGGATCAAAATTCATCTCTTTTAGTCCAGCCCCAGCTTTTCAGTTTCCTGAAATCAAGCCAGCTCATAGTTATTCTGCTGTTGGTCGTTGGAACCATACCATCAATCCTGTCTAAGAACCTATGCAGGTCATCCTCTCTGTATGGAGCTTTAGTTAGTCATATTCTGTTTCTTATTGTCTAAAGATCAATTTGTTATTGTAGTTGGCATGCTATCACATGTTAACTTTGTCAAACAATTGTTCTGTCACTTACCTTTTCTTTGTTTCCCTCATTCTTTGTGAATTTCATCTTTTTGTTCCTGGAAATGTATACTAATATAATTTTGTTGTTTTATGATAGTAAGAAGCTCATACTAAGATATTTTGAGATAATACTTGACTTGACTCGTTCTATCATTTATACTTCTAAACATGGTGATTTTTATGGAATGTATCATCTGCATTGCAGTATTATATTTTCCAGGGAGTTCTTCTTTATGTGATTGGACTAATTTTCTAAAGTTCTACCTTCCCCTGTTTAATTAAGACAATATTATGTGACCCTCAAAATTTGTTAAAGTCAAAGGAAAAGGAAGAAATAAGATCAAATTTAGCAAGATGAGACATAGAATGTTCTAGAGAAAGAGACGACATATAGAAAGATATTTTCCATTCTCTTCCGGAAGAACCAAAAATCAGTCCACTAATTACAATGATCTAACTAATTATAGTATGGGCATGTACATATTACTACAACAGAATAAATAATTGGGCCTTATAGTATGTGTTTGTACATAAGAAAAAAAATAGAACTACGTTGGGCCTTCATCTACTCTAACACCCCCTCCCCCCTCAAGTTGTGAGGTGAAAGAACACCCAGCTTGCAAAATAAATTGTTGTGCTGAACATCAGATAAGGATTTTGTGAAGATATCGGCTAGTTGAGAAGCAGTGGGGATGTAATGAAGATCAATCAGACCATCACCAAGCTTCTCCCTGACAAAATGGCAATCAAGTTCTATATGATTGGTCATTTCATGTTGCACAGTGTTCTTGGCAATGCTTAGGGCAACTTAATTATCACATTAAAGAGGGACAGGCTGAGACACATTATCACGACCCGAAATTCCCACTGTCGGGACCGTGATGGTGCCTAACATTACAATTTCCAGTCAAGCCAATGTTAGAGATTATTTAGCCATTTATATACATTTTTAGTGATTAGCAGTGAACAGACATAATAAAGCGGGATAACTGTAAAGATGTATATAGATATCGAAGTCATTTACATATTACTTCTACCCAGAAACTTGGTGTCACAATTCACGAGCTCTCTATGATTTATCTACAAAGATGTGTCTGAAAGAAATTTACATCTATTTTTGGAAAGAAAGAAAAACAATAATAAAGAGATGTAGGAGGGGACGCCGGGGACTGTGGACGCCAACACGACTACCTTGGGTCTCCAACTGCGAACCTGAGCCAAATCTCTCGATCAGCCACTACCTGCTCTGAAATCTGCACAAGAGTGCAGAGTGAAATATCTGTATAACCGACTCCATGTAATGGTAAGTGCCGAGTCTAACCTCGACGAAGGTGTGACGAGGCTACGACGTGGCACTCACAATATAAGATACAGACGATAAATAATAAAGGCATAAAGGAGCACAATATAATCTTAAAGTCGTAAATTGCAAGAATAAATACATAACCTCTGTGTTTTATCAACGTCCAGTTACAACAAGTCCTTAGGTGAAATACAAAACCACCGAATAATTTACACGATAAGAGAAAAATACGTAAACACATATATTGATGCGGCGCGCATCCCGATCCCACCAATCCTCTCTTATTCCTCTGTAATGATATATATATATATATATATATATATATATATATATATATATATATATATATATATATATATATATATATATATATATATATATATATATATATATATATATATATATCGGCGTGCAACCCGATCCCACCAATCCTCCCTTATTCCTCCTTAACAACTGCAATAAGTAAATAATATATATATGTGTTGCGGCGTGTAACCCGATCCCACCAATCCTCCCTTATATTTACAATAAGTAAAATATATATATATATATATATATATATATATATATATATATATATATATATATATA